>JAAAKG020217028.1:0-20402 GCA_010014905.2 Druon quercuslanigerum
GACTAGTTTCTCTTTCTTTCTTCCTAAATTTCTGTTAACTAAGTAGTTAAGTACGCTGATGTTGTCTACAGTTCGCATCCCTTTCCTAAATTCTGTCTGATTGTGTGGGATACTTTCCTTTTGTTCTACCTGACTCTCCAATCTCTTTCTTAAGATTTATAAATATATTTTATAGCTGACTTGCATGAGAGTGATCCCTCTGTATTCTTCTACCTTCATTCCTTCCCCTTTCTTGACAAGCGGTACGAGTAGTCCATGCATCTACTTTTCCGACCAACTATCTCCATTTCAGGCCTTGTTGCAGATCTTCCAAATCCCGTCCCTAATTCCTTCTCTACCATACTTTATCGCTTTGTTCTCCATCCCATCTTCTTCTGTCGCTTTGTTTCTTTTTAGCCTATCTATTGCCTCATCCACTTCTTCTCTTGTTATTTCATTCCCTTCCTCTACTTCTCCTTGGACTATCCTTCTCTCTTCCCCTTTGGTCTTATTTTGCTCTCCCCCTAATAGACCCTGGAAATAATCCGTCCATTCCTCCATTTCTATTTCTTCACCTACATAATTTCTTTCGCCTCGATCCCTATTTATCACATCCCACACCCTACTTCTGTGACCGCTTTTTTTACTTTTTTTCCTCCTTTGTCTTTTACTTTCCAGCATCTTCTCATGTTCTCTTTTTCTCCTGTTATACTCATCATTCTCCAATTCTCCTTTTCTGCATTTTCTTACATACTCCTTTATCTCCTCTTTACTCTTCAAACATTTCTTGTCCCACCAACCTCTCTTTACCCCTACTCTTTCTTTTATAAAACTCAGCTTATCCGTTACCTTCTCAATCGACCCCTTTGACCTTTCAATTAAAGAGATAACTTTCTCCTCTTTTTCATAACTAACCTCCACCTTTTCCTTTTTTTGTTTAAACTATTTTAATTTTTCTACATCCGAGATTCCCATTTTCGTGTTTTATTCTTTCCCTGTTTCCTTTTTCCCTTTGCCACGCTTATTAATGCCTCCTTTTAGTGTAGCTATGACCGGGAAGTGCTCAGACCCTAAATTATTCTCCACCTCAATACTCCCTATTCTCCCTAGTCTCCCGCATTCTTTCTTCAGCCGAGATGTAGTCTATTACTGTTGTCCCCTTTCCTATAAATGTGATCTCCCCTTCCTCATATCCTTTCATGTTGCCATTACATTTAAGCCATCCTCTCCCTCCAATCCCGTCTAGTAAATTCCTCCCCTCCCGCTTTATCTCCCTATGTTTGGAGTTCCTTACATATGCCTCCTGTTCTTCATTCCATGTCCCACCCACCTGTTCGCCAGTCCATGCATTTAAGTCTCCTGCTATAAAAACAAATTCTTCCTTCTTTTCCTCCATCCACCTCACTATTACCCTTCAGCCTTCCTCTTCCTCTCTTCTGCTATATACACAAAGCACCGCTATTTTCACTTTCCCAACTGTAATCATTCTTACCATTGTGTTATCCTTCTTCTTACTATCTCCATCTTTTCTGCCTTTTGCTGCTAATTCTTTTCTCACCTCCGACACCATGCCTCCCATCCCTCTCCCTTTAACGTGCTCTTTTCTTGCTTCTTGCATTGTCCACAGATAACCTTCCTGCAATAGCCTTTTTATTTCCTTCCAATCCTACTCATATGCCCAGATTTCACTCATTATAATCACATCCCTCTTTTTGAACTCCCTCCAAAATCCTGTATTCTTATTTTTCAAACATGACCTTTCTCCCAACTTTTTCCTTTTTTCTTTATCTCTTCTAATTTTTCGTCCCAGAACCATTCCTCCCCATTAATCCATAACCTGTCTTTCCCCATCCATATTATATTCCCTTTTTTGCTCTCTACCCAAACCTCTACTATTCCTATTCCTTTTAACCTTACCTGCACTCTAATGTCTCTTTAGAGATTTTTTATTTCCACTTCGTCTTTGTCAGTCTTCACTTTCAAACTTTTAACTATTACGTTATTTATCCTTTTTGCCCTTTCTTTACCTTCCAATCTTCTTTCAATCTCACTCAGTCTTTTCTTCAGTCTTTTATTTTCGCTTTGCCCTTTCTTTTCATTCCCTTTCACTGTTTCCCCATTCTCTGTTTGTTTTACCAAACGCCTATTCTTATTTTCTAAATTACTAAGCCGTTATTCCAACTGTTTCATCTCACTATTTCTCTCTTCCTCCACCTCTCTCTGTCTACTGTCTATGCTCTCTAGTTTACCCCAAACATTGTCTTTGTCCTCCTTCCATCGTTTGTCCAATTCTTCCCACTTTTCTCTTACCTTTTTCTCTTACCTTTTTCTCCAAATCCTTTTATGAGAGCTTTTAATGTTTCCCCCCCCCCCCCCCATCACCGCTATCTCTTTTTGATGTTTTCTTTTAGTTTACACTTTCTTGCTATCTTTGACCCTTTCTAACACATCGTCCCCTGCCCCTTTTTTCTCTTATCCTCTCCTTCACTGCTAGCCGCGTTTGCCATTTTTTGCCATTCATCCAGACTCATATTCGAGCCTGCGCTGCCTAGCCTGTTCAGACGCTCTACGTTTGAGGGCCTTCCGCATTATTTGCACGTCCACAAATCTTTTCTTGCTAACAGTTCCTCCCTGGTTGACTGATCGGCCTTTCCTTATCACTGCTACCACTGAGACGACCGTCCAGTAACTGTTGCCCTCTTGCGCCAGATTGCAGACTTCGTGTCGTCGGCATACTACCTTACCACCCAAAGCTTTGTGACGTTTCTAGCCTAAATTACCTAAATCTTGCCCCCCTTTCCTCGCGACCATTTTCCTACTCCCTTATTCCTTAATACTCGAACTCCGTCCTCTCTGCCTTTTCAGCATTCTCTCATCCTTATTCCCTTGGTCAACGCCAAAAAAGCATCACTTTACACAAAGGAGTACTTTCGCGATCGGTACCGAAAACGGAACCCTTTAACCACTTAGACATTTTTTTACATGTAAAGAGTATTAGATCATTATCAAACATACTTTTCGTCTGGATTTTATACGGTAATGAAAATCCTTTATACGCGTCGAAAGAGAAAAGAGATTATATAAGCCTCCCAATTGTCTAATGGATTAGAATGCTCCAAAAGGAAAAGAATCTTTAAAAATGTGCTTAATAAAAAAATAAAATGCCATTCTGGTATCCTTTTTCAAACGTTTGTCTTAAAAATATTAAGAACGAAGATCCTTAGGTTATTAACATTTTCTAGTTAAAATGATGGTCATAGTCCTAAACTGTGAAAATAAAAACTTTTAATTAAGTAAAACATCTGCCATTAATATTTATTTGAATTTGGGTTACCTTGATGATTCTAATGCTCGTTACTCTTGCCAAAATTTGCCAGAAAGTCTCTTGTTTTAGGCGACATGCCTGATGACGTTGCTGTAAAAAGACAAGAAAGATTGACGAATTTGTAATGTTAACCATGTACAAAAACAGTAAACTAAGAATCCGATTAAGCGATTTTTTACGTATCAGCCATTTACAACAAAAATAGTTAAATATACTTATCAAATAATTTATGTCTTTAAAATATTATTAAAAAAAGCGTCACCGGTGATAAACAATCGATCGATTACTATAATCCCTTTAGAAAAGAGCACGAACGAATTCCGTCAAATTTGTAAGACAGTAATTATTTTTAGTAGCCCATTTCTAAAATAGTTATGATCTCTCTTTAATTCCAAGGAGATATCTTATGTAGCGGTATACTTTGAAGGGAAGACAACTTTAATAAAATTTGCTGAATGAAAAAATAAAATACCGTTTTGGATCCTTTTTCGGATCTTTTGCTTGAAAACGTTAAGAAAAAAGATCCTTGTAAGATTAATATTTTGTGGTTTAAGGGATTATTAATAGTTTTAAATGGCTGAAATAGAAAGATTTAATTATTTAACACTTCTGTTATTCATTTTTATTTGAACTACGGTTACCTTGGCTATTCTCAGGTTCGTCACGCATGCCAGAATTTTCCAGAAAATCCCTTGTTTTCGGTGGCATGCCAGATGATATTTCTGTGTAAAGACAAGAAGTAATTATGAATTTGTTTTGTTAAAAATGTGTGAAAAACAGTAAAATTGGAATCCGATTATTTCAGTTTATTGCGTATAATGTAGGTACGTTCTTTCCAGATTCCCCTTATCGTTTTCTGCCAAGTAAGAAAAATAGGAATATCTTTGGATATAAAATATATTTGAATATCAAGATAAATTACTGAATTTAAAATGTAGCTTTAAACGATATCACACTTTTTTAAGTTGACAAATTATTAACCTTAAGTTGTAAAGAAATTAGTCCAAGTAAGCGATTATATAAAATTTTGAACTTTATTTGCGCAATGATAGCATCCGATTGTAAAGCCTTTAAATCGGTAAAGATATCTCTACTAGTATAACTTATTTACAAGCGATTAATTTGAAATGAATTAATATATATTTATCCACTCAATATATTTTACGTGGCTTTACTATCACAATTAAAATTAAAAAAAGCATTTTTAGGAGATACTAGTGCCGCAATGTTTACCAGCTGCTTTAAAAACTTTTTCAAATACTCTGTAAAACCTGCCTTATCTGTTTTTAAAGTTTTTCGAGGAAAAAAGAAAACTTTATACTTTTCCTTCAAAAATCGAAAATTTCGAAAAGTGTGATCAAAATATTTAATCTGGCAAAGTGTAAAGTTTCTTAATGATACTGAACTCACAAACAAACGATATGAATAATAATCAATATAATGTACAATAGATGTTCCAACATACTCTATATACAAAATGTAGTTAATTTATTTCTTACATACCAACAGAATTGAGAGTAATGGCCATAATTACGACCAGAGTACAAAGGACCTTCACTTTTGTTTAAATGTAGAAAAAAGGATTTGTGCAGAATTTTAACAGCAGGGAAACTAATAAATTATCAGATGTTTTGTGCGTATATACTGTTCTGCGATATTTTCGGCTTTCCCCTTTCAGGGCATAAATCACGCATATGGATAAGGGTGCGAGGCCTACAGAGATAAGCAATTTTAATTAGTGTAATCTTATTAATTTAGTAGAAGTCAAACTCGTGCACGTGTATAATTATTTTACCTCGGAAGGCTATACAATTTATGTTAACAGTTTAATGAGTATCGCATTATTATCACTGTCTTTTTTTTATTCTTGGGTGAACCTGTTTTTTGTTAGATAATAAATTCTGACGTTCTGTAGTTTGTTTGTGAAACAAATTTATGTATTTGAGAAACTTTAAAACACTGTGACACTGAAATTTACATTTAGTTAAAAAAATTTCTAAATATTTTACAGTTGTTGGTTATTTCTGAATAATTTAAGAACTTTTAGTATATTTGAATATCATTCAACAATTTTCACATTTCGCCAAGATTTCTGAAGACATTTATTCTTTTAAAATTTTAAAATGATCGTAGTATTGAGTATTTTAGAAAATTCTCTCTATTCCTTACTCTCCATCTTCTTACTTATTTCCACCCTACGTTTCCTAAACATATTTATTATTATTTTACTGCTTTTTTCTGATACATGTCAACCTAAACTCCTTTCTTATTTTCACGTACTTATTCATTTTTGCAGTTCCTTGCTTCCACTGTTTTATACTTCCCTTCCATTTTTAACATTCCCCATCGCATTACGGTTTTGCTATTTCTTTCTTTTTACTTGTACATTACTTGTCTACAGAGACTTCAAAAATACATTTTGTTGTATTGTCCAAATTATTGGTTTGAAACCTGTAGAATACGATGCAGTAAGTGATTTTGGTTAATTCTCAAAAATAACGATTCGCGAGACGTTGAGAATAACTCGCTTCTGCTTCGCTACCTAAATAGCATCAATAGGTGACTAGTCGGTTATTTACAGCTTAATACGTTTTTCCTTTGTCGAAATTTTGAGCGCTATTATCTCGACAAATTTTTTTCATTGAGAAACACCCGTTTCCATCAAGAGAAGGTAGCATAATAGGAAGAGGCATGGAGCTGACTGGAGAAAGCATGGTCCTGACAGGAGAAAGCATGGGCCTGGCAGAAGAAAGCATCGGCCTGGCAGGAGAGAGCATAGACCTGGCAGAAGAAAGCATGGACCTGGCAGGAGAAGGCATAGAATTGTCAGGTGGCAAGTGGAACCTGATATGAAGATGAGACTCAGTAGGAGCAAGAGGTTTCTTATGTCAATGATGCAAAAGGAGAGGGGAACCTTGATCTCGCACAAAGGGAAGGTTCCACGGGAGTTGGCAAAATTAATTCTGAAATCATTTGTTTAAATAGGTTGATATTTCCACCAGGCGTGAGATTGTTTAAAGTTTTAAAAAGAAATAAAAAAATTATTATTATAATTATAATCATATCAATCATTCAAACTCTGTAAAAATGTAGAAACTATAATTTCAAAACAACGTAAAATTTTTACTAAATTCCCTAACACAAAAACAGATAACAACTAAAATATGGAACAATTTTTTATAAAAAAAAATCTATGAAATTTTTTCCACATTATGCCATATAATTTTATTCACGGTGGAGTAAAAGTTAATTTCGCAATCCTATATAAACACAAATAACAGATTAAGAATTTTGCATATTTATAAGTTGTTTTAAGAATAATTTTAATTAGATAGTATATAATTTAAGTTAAACAACATTTAAAATATAGTTTCAACTATAAATTAAAAGTTGAAAAAAATTTGATAATGAATTTATTCTAACTTCTTCCTTTAAAAAAGTGAATTTAACAATCATGTACATATTTAAATAAAAGCACAATCTAAGAATTTAATACAAAAATGGTTAATCATTTTAAATATAAATTTAAAATAAATTTAATGTAAACACTCTAAAACCAACATGTATGACTCATTAAATCCATTTAAATCAGAAACTGAATTCATGACCTTCTCGACTGATTTAATATATTTATCAAACTTATGATCTGCTCTTAAAATGGTCTTAATGTTATAATTTCTACGAAGTCTGTTAATATTATTGAAAAGTGTGCCTAAAAGTGGAATGCATATGATTTCTTCTTTGACGTTTAATCATTTATTAATATGCTTTGTCAACAAAATCATTCGGATAGTTGTTATAAAACAAAATTTTTTAACAATATCTAAGCTGTTTACTTAAGCTATATCAACAAAGCTTATAACAATACAAATTTTATAATCTATAAGCTGTTTTTTTATGAAACCAGTTACTTATAATATTATTTTTAGAATCTCTAATAAGTTTAATTTTCAAAAAGCTTATATAATTATTTTTTTCAGTTTTAAATGAAGAATTAACGTCTTATTTGTTTCGTCACCTTATAAACGGATTTTTATTTCTCGAGGGTTTAACTGGGTAATCTTCCTGCTTTCCATGTTTATTTTACAACGCTTTATATCACCATCAATCCGATTACAGATTTCAACAAGAATATTATAACTTTTTAATATTCCAAATACGTCACCAAAGGATGTTGATAATATAATTTGTTCTTGTGTTGAAATAGGCCTGTACCTATGCCCTCCAATTCTTACTTGAATTGATGCATTATCAGGAAAAGTATATCTTTGAAGTTCGTATATATGGTGCGGATTGCAACGAGGAATGAGCCGAATATATTCAGGGTTTTCTATTCTACATCCTTTTCCATCAGAAGCTGGAAGCATTTTCGGTTGAGCCATAGACCTGGCAGGAGGATACCTGCATCTGCCAGGCGGCGAGTGAGATCTGGAGCTAAGATTAGAATCAGTTGGATGAGAACACCCGGGAATAGGTTTCCCTTTCGGTAAAAAATTAAATTGTGAACTTACTTCTGCAATAAGAAAGAGATATTTTAATTTTTTTTGTGTCCGTACTTCCACCAGGCCCGAAATTATTCAGAAATTTTAAAGAATTTTACAAAATTTAAAGTGTAAGACCACTCTAGGATTTGGAAAAATAGAATTTTTAGCAGTATAGAAGTTTAAACATATCGATAGTAACTATCTCTGATGATAATATAGGTTTCTTGAAATTTATTGCATCATTAATTTAACACCTGGCTTAAATTAAATTATATTTATAAAAAAAAATCTTTTTCCGATCTCCCTAATAGCTTAATGGGAAAACCACCGACCAGAAATTGCAAGAGACCCAGTGCAGCGACGATAGTAGATCTTCATTTAGAAAAAATTTAATTTCGAAAGATTAGTAATGATCGTTAGAGAATAATTTCAATTGATTCAATTTTCAAGTTATATTAATGTAACACAGGTTGGTTTTATTAGTTAATTTCGTTAGCAAAAATTATCAAAACAGTGAATTTTTTTGAATGTGGAATAATTCTGAGCAATTGGCAAATCATCGTTACAAGGTGTTGTCGGGATGTCACTTAGTTCATTTTGTAAAAAAATTAGGCTCATTTATTATAACGGCCAAGATTAAGACAAGAGTACAAAGTACCTTCATTTTTGTTTAAATGTAAAAAAATGGATTTGTGCAGAATTTTAGGAATAGAAAAACTATTAAATTATCAGATGATTCCTGCTGATATACTCTTCTGAAATATTTTCGGTTTTTCCCTTTCCGAGCATTAATCACGTATATGTATAAGTGTGTGAGACCTACAGAGATAAAAAATTTTAATTAGTATCTGCTTATCAATTAAGTAGAAGTCAAACTTTTGCACGTGTATAATTATTTTACCTTAAATATTTAGAAAACTTATATTAACAGTTATATTAGTATCACATCATAATTACTGTTTCTTGTTTATTCTTGGATGGACCTGGTGTTTGTTAGATAATACATTCCTACTAGCATTAAATACAAAATTATAGTAGAAATATACATGTAAGAAGTCATGAATATTATAGAAGCCGTTTCACTTTTAGTTTAATTTTCAATAATAATTTTTTTATTTTACAATAATTTGCAAGAGTCTAGGTTCTGGATTCTAGTTACAACAACAGTCAAAAAAAACTTCGACTACCATTATTTAAATCTCTGCAGTAATTTCCCACTAATAATTTTTCGAAAGACCAAAGACCAACCTAATAGATTCATTATTTCAAAAGTCCTCGTGCACACAGCCAAATGTACTTGCGTGCATGAATACAGACAGCTATACAGATAGATACATTCGTAAAAATGAATTAATTTGTCAGGAATAATTTTTTTATAGTTCTATTTTTGGGTTTCATCGTACAAAATAAGAATAATAACAAAAATAAAATGAATTTTTTTGAAAGCCCACACACAAGAGGAAAAATAAATTAAATGACAAAAGTTGGGATAAGAATGTGGCAGTTTTTTTTTGCTGTTGTTTATGTGCTTTACGAATAAAGCGAAAACTAGATATCATATCAAAAAGTAATTTATAGCAAATTTGTGGACCTATTTTGAATTTACATATTGTTTCTACTCATATTTTACTGTATTTTGCATCGCTTGACCGAAAAATGGAATTTTTGTTTTTTCCATTATTCTTTATGCTGACAAAATTTGAATTTTCGATTTTTCGATAAAATTTAAAAAGTTGTTGTGATAATCTTGTGGCGCATTAAAAATGCAACATTTTTCTTTTCTTTACTTTTGTCATATCAATTTGTAAATGCTATAACTCTGGAAATGTTTAGTTTTATGGAAAAAGTCATTTGAATAAATTCTTCATATTTTTTAATACTATGATTATCCGCACAGAGATTTTTTTATATTTAGAAAAAAGTAATCTCTAAAATATTTAAAATGCGCTCAATTCCTTAATTTTGTTAAAAAATGGAAGGATAACAAACTGGACCCTAAGTTTAGGACACTGAAAGAGTGTATCAAAGGCCAATCCAATACAATAATTTTTCCACAACTTATCGTGCTCACAAACAGACAGACAGACATACATACAAACAGACAATCATGCAGACAGACAGACACATTCATAAAAACCTGTTTTTCGGATTTAGGGGGTCTCAAAACGTAGACATTTCACAAAAACTGTGGGGGCGGGGGGCAAATGTAATATTTTTTAGCGTCCTATAATCAATTTAATGTGAAGAATTCCTGAAAAAACAAAGAATCTAACAATGAAAGAAAAACCCCCAGAAAATGTTTACATTTCAAAAAGGGAAAATGATTTCATTCATTTTCTTTTTAAGGGTAAAAAAAAGGAAAAAGTTTTTTTTTATATTGCAAATGAAAGATTTTTTGGTGTTTGTCCAAATTTGGCTGCTAGACACTTGATTTTGTTTTCGGAAACTCTTCACATTACTGCTAGTAGCCTATTGCCTCCTAAATATTTAAGGTGTTTAGTCCATCTTGAGTGCACATTCTAACGATATGCCTAGAAAATTTTGAAATTGTCGTTATTAAAAACCTGATTGGCTTTTCTTATATTTAAAACTGCAGAAATAAAATTTATTTTCCACATAATGTCCGTCATTTGTTGCTACCAGTTTGAAAAATCACAAAGACAAACTTGATAACCCTCAATTTTATTTTTAAATAAGTAACTTACCTGTTTTGTTTTTTAATAAGAAAAAAGTTGATTGATGAATTTACCCAATAAGCTACATTTTCAATATGTTGGCCTTCGACATTTTGTAACACAGCAATAATATTTATTATTTTATGACTAAGTCATTCAAATGATTTAAATTCTAATACATTTAGTAGCTTTTAGATTTTTGTAAGAAATTCTTGAAAAATATGATATTAAACTGAGGCCAGTAACATTCATTTTTTTCTTTCTTCACAGGACCTAACATAATTTCAAAGCTTTATCTGGCTTCTCCAGTAAACTTTCATTGAGTAGTAGGATATTCTCTGCTGGTGAAACGGCATACATATAGCCAACCGACCTAAATCCGAGATATTTCCTTAGAAAGGTTACTAACATAAATCCTAATTTTATTTTCTGGCAGAAACTTCTTTTTGTTTGTGAGGATGGTAGCCTAAAAGTTTAGCAGTGAGGTTTGGCTGCCAAGGGATCAGGGCAGTTTGTGTCAGAAATTTGGGCCTTTAAGAGGGCCAAGGGTGTTTCTCGTAGAGCTTAGGCATGTCAGGGCAGTTAAAGGGTGTCTGCAGGGACTCTGATGGTTGAAATAGAGCAAATAAAGGAAAAGTCGGGGTGGTAGGTGGCTACAATTCTGGAGGGACATCTGTAGGTTGCAGAAGGTATTTTTTGCATGGAGAGGTCCTAGTTAGCGACGGTAACGACAGCCAGCTCTGGTTGACCTGCTGTCGCATGGCGTGTCGTGGATTTGGAGAAATCAGAACGAAGGAAACGTACAGGTGAGGCAGAGAGTGTCTAGAGCAAGTGAGTAGAAGGATTTTTTGAAGAGAAAGAAAGAAAACCAAGAGAGTCCGGAGAAAAGCGCGGTAGAGAGCCCGTTAAAAAAATGTGCGGACACGTAGGTCACCCCCACCCGTAATAATGGATAGGCAGGAAGAGAAGGAGACTCTCGTGGTATTGATAAATTAGATTAGGGAGTTGGTGGAAGAGGTAAGGGGTATATGGAGCAGATGGAAAATATAAGGGAAGACTTGAGGGTAAGATACGAGACATGAAAAAAGGAGGTGAAAGAGCTGAGCAAAAAGTAGGTGTTGCTAATGAAGAAAAAAAAGGTTAAAATAAAGCAAATAGAATAAGAGATTAGGGTGTGGAAGGAAAGGGCTGAAAAAGGCTTGAAAATGCAGAGAGCAGGTCGGAAGTAAAATTAGGTGGCAAGGGAGCAGGTGAGAAGAAAGGTATTTGGGAATGGGTAGAGAATATGATAGAAGAGAAAGTGCGAGAAAAATAATACTATGATAAGAGGATTAAAGCTGAAGAGTGGAATCTAGGAGTGGATCTAGGAAGAAAAATGACAAAGGAAAATTGAAGGTAATGCGAAGCAAAAATAGGATGAGGGATAAGATGGTTTTAATTGATCAAGATTTGTCGAGGAAGGAAAAGGATTTGCAGAAAATGCTAAACGACAGGGCTAGAAAGGAGCTGACTGGAGGGAGGGTGGCGAAAATAGGGTATTGGAAAATAAAAGTAGATGAGAAAATGTGCGTATGGGATGCGTGTGAAGTGGGCCCCTCACTTTCAATATTTCGAATTTCTTTTAGAGTTCTGACGTCCCTTTCAATAGCCTACAACACTTTACACATACGCAACAATTGTAAAATTTAAAATTTTAAGGGGTTTTCCGAGTTCTGATCATAACTCTGGTAGTCACCTTAAGAGATCTACAAAAAAGTCACATTCTATCACAAACATAAAGACCAAAATGTACTCTTGGTTTATGAGTTTCAGAAACAAGCGGAGATAAAGATTGCTGCAGATCACTGCTGTATCTGCACGAAGAGAAAGTCTAACAGATTAATTCGTGGACGCGCATGATTTTAGAGCTACATTTTTTATGCCATTTAAAGTCTCAGATTCAGTAATCTAACTTCATAGAATTCGAGACCTGAGAGCAAAGAAGCCCAAGCGAAATAAAATCAAAAAGTAGACACCTGCTTGACACCCTTCATAAAGTTCTTTATTTATTGAAAATTTAAATTTCTGTGAAGAAAATGCTAGAGCAGTTAATGTTTCTTTCAATTTCTTTCTAAATTTGATGGGCTTTTTTACGGAGTGAATTGCTTTGAGGTTAGTGTGTCCGGGAGCATAGCCATATGCGAATATCAAATTATAAATTGCCTCCTATATTTTAAGCTCATGAATTTCCATTTTCGTCGACCAATCTGATTCTTCAAATCATTTTGTTTTTCCTGAAGTCATAATAAACCATTCTTGCTTTAATTGCACAGAAACACAAATAAAGTTGTCTGAACTTTTGTCCAGACCATGTTGGTCTTACGTTTTTGAGGTCATTAAATCATAATCCGGTGTCCGGTTTGCCTCGAGCCGATCCGTCCGTTCGAAAAGGAGAAACGTCATCAATGTTTTAACGCATACGACGCTAGTAAGGTTCTGCCGTCACAAATTCCGAATTTTTTGTGAAAATCAATTTTGTTTAATTTTTTTGTATGTACTTTGTTTTGATCAGCTCTAATATACTGGTTTTTGGATCATCATACCACAACACGTACGCCTCACCTCCAAACTGCCTATTCTATACTCAAATATAGCCTTAAACGTACAGAAAACATTACTTGTCTATGAGTTGGGAAAAGAGAGTAGCCCTAATACTCACAAAAGCATGATAGTTATATGTTTTTGAGGTCGCTGAATAACGACAAGGAGTCATGACGTCATTCGATACGGTGTTCTATTGTCCTTAAATCTTCGGTGAAGAGGGTTGTTGTTTTCTGCTTCTTGCCTTTTTGGAAACACTCTCTTTTCAGGAAACAGCAGTAATCGGTCATCATAATAATATCCCAAACTTCTTGGAATTAGCGCATCGCAACTTTGAGGTCTTGTTCAGATCGCTCATCCTGTTGAAATGTAGTTTTATGTTCATTAGGAGTCCTAATTTTTCGAAATTGCTGAACATATTAGCCACAACCTGCTTGCAATCAGCTTTCCTTTCGTTGCTTAAAAGCTTTTCTACGACTTCCTTGAAACTCAGCTAAGCAAACTTTTCTAGGTCAGTCATCTTTGTGATAAACGTTTGGTCCCGCAACATTTGCCTTATCTGATTTCAATCAAAAGCCCTTGGCTTGAGCTATACATTTGACACTTTTGGTAAATTCTCCCCGCCCCAGAGAATTACAATACTCCGCCTTGTAAAGTTCTTTAGCAATTTGCTTTATGATGCCAAGTTTTGTATGTATCAGTAGAAGCAAAACTTTTTTAGGATCTACCTGTGATTTCGCAATGATGTTTTTTTCCACACATAATAGAGGTACTTTTTGGCCATTTTTCACAGATGCAGTAATTTTTTCGATCTTTTCTATCCCAAAAACACAAATGACAAGTATTCTTCTCGAATCCCAACTGATGCCCTTGTACCATCCCTAGAGTTTTCAAGTCGCTACAGATTTCACACCAATGGGACTCATTAAATGGTCAACGATTTTGTGATTTTTTGAATTCGCTTTACACACAGCATTAGGCACTGCAGTTGTTAGAGCACTGATGATCCACTGAAGATGCTAAAAGTTTTAAAGAAGCCATATTTTACAAATTAAACCCGCGCGTTAGGGGACCCGCTTCGACTGGGATCAATCAGCCGTCCTGGGGATGATGACCCCTATACCTTGTCAGAGAAAGTATGAGGAATTTCTGACACTGACGAGGACAATGTCAATTTGTCTTCAAAAACACTGAGGCATAATTCTAATTCCTAAAGCGCTCTACTGGGCAGCGCATTGATGCTAAATTCATTACCCTGGAAAGTTCAAGAGCGAATGATTCTATACATCCCCAAGTGGTGCAATTGTCATTGTTTGGTTTACCAGGGCACCAGGTTGAAGCAGTCCTTAAATCGTGAACTTTAAATTCCTGATTTAGCAGATTGAAAAAAAATGAATCCTCTGTTACACCACGGATCTGTATAAACACATCGAGCATGGCGCCTGAGTTTTCAACCAGACCTATGTTGTCTAGTTAAGATGTACTAAACGATACGATTAAACTTCCTCAGATGCCTTGGTGATTTTATAACAGCAGCTCAATATTAACTCGTTTATATGATCAAATCGTCCGATAAAGTTGAAAAAGCCTTCAAACAGGATAAATTAAAAAAAATTCAGTTATCATTGGTCAGGCGTCAATGTTGCTCTGAGAATGTACAAAAATTGTATCATTCAGATAGCCAAGCCCAAATAATTAGGAAAAACGTAGACAAAAGAGTCATTTTCACAAAAAAACGGGCTACTAAGCCACTTGGAAATGTAGTTTACAGGTCAGGATGAATCCCTGACTACGATAGCACAAACTAACCCCGAATTCGGATCTAGCGACGTCCTAAACTTACTAGTATCGTATGCGTTCAAACATCGAGACCGTTTCTTGTTTTCAAACTAAAAGATCGACCAGATTAAGGTTACTTTCGAGGTTATGTTCGCCTTTTTTTAGGTAAGCTGTAATTTGTGAAACAATAGGATACTAGGAAAGATAGAATCAATCAACGTAACCTGTAAAAAGTGAAAATTTGGCCATTGGTCATAATGCAATAAAAAAACGAACTACTTTAGTAATTTTGGGAGGGTATATTTTGAGGTTAAAGATGGACTTGGACTTTTCCGAGAAAAAAAGCCCCGAATCCATACTCAGCAAATCAAAAAACGTAAGATAATTTCATTTGGGCTTATATTGCCCCTGCAGCTAGAACATTGTTTAATCTGGCTAACTGGAAGCAGTTTTGAGGTTAGGGGCAGAAAGTCTCTGAGCAGAGATAATTGCCATCATACCTTCAGAATTAAAAATAATTTCTTTACTTACGCTTACAAACAAAAATAGTAATTAAAGCCTATATAATAGTAAAAAGCTAAATCTTGTACTCTTGAAAGGGAAAATTGACAAAAGATTGAAGCCTTGTGAACCATAATACTTTTATTTCATACTCAAATTACTAGTTGCATGCACAATTTTAGTTCCCATTTGGATCAGAAACAATATATTTTACTTTCATATTTTTACATTTTCATGCTTTATTATATAATTCATCGTGATGTAACGGTGTTCACCTACTGGAGCTGCATTCATTTCTTCACTGTTTAACGGGGTAATGTGTCCGCTTTGCATGTTTATTTTTATACGTTTAATACTGATATTAACTCGATTATAAATTCCAGCAAGAACATTATAACTTTTCAATAGAGCCAAGACATCACCACTAGATGTTGATAATACAATTTGTTCTTGGGTTGGAACAGATCCATACGTAGCTCCCCTTTCTTTTATTTTAATTAATTTATCCTGAGGAAAAGTGTATCTTCGAAATTCGTATATTAATTGCGAATTACGAAGGGAAATGAGCCGAACAGATTCAAGATGCTCTATTCCACATCCTTTTCCGTCAGATGAAGGAAGCCTTGTAGGAAGAGCTATTGACCTGCCAGGAGGATTCGTGGACGTGCCAGGTAGCGAGTGGGTCCTGAGACGAAGATGGCACTCAACAGGAGCAAGAGTCTTCTCATGTAAATGATCTCTGTTATGAGGAGACTTAGACCTGGCACGAAGCGAAGGTTCAGCAGATTGCTGTGCACTTAATTCTGCAATAATAAAGAGATCTCAATCAGCTTATAAACAAATAAGTAAATTAAAATCATTTTGCGGGTTTGACAAATTTTTTAGATCCAGATGATACCGTATAGAAAAGTTTCCTAGTGGAATATAAAACTAGCCTAAATAAGACAAAATTGTTGGTTTGTATTAGTACCAAGCCAACTGTTTCAGAGAAAAGTTAAAAACTTTAAAGCGAACTTGAAAAATAGGATGTTCTTCATCGCTTGTCACGCAAAATCCTTTTTGAACATGTAGCTTATTTCTTCCACCGTATTAAAGTTTATAACAGAATTGCAGAATTTATTTTTCTGTTTCCTGGTTTTAGTATCGGAAGAGAGTTTTTTGAGAGATAGTCGATTTGGTTTATTCAATCAAGGATTTTTCAAACTACTACCCTAAAAGATGTAGCCCATCATTGAAAATCGTCCAATATACAGGGTGTCCCAGAAACCTCGTACCGCCAAAAACCAGGGCATTGCTTTTTAAATTTTGAGCAGGAAAGTCCTTTGACATTTTTCGAAATTCTCAAAAATAAGCGAGACATTCAATATTTCTTTTGGGCAATCAGCGCGCTTGGCGGGAACAGCGCCAGTGGCGTAATAGCGGTCATGGGTCCCCGAAAGAATTTTGTTTCTTCATTTATATTTAAATCGAAACAATGCTTGATGATGACGAGATGTTTTTCATTTTCAATTCGCGTGATTGTAATTTTTTCGAAAGTTTTTTTAAAAACAAAATTAATCGCTTTGCCTTTTGCGATTTCGAACTTAACAAAATTTTTGCAATTCGGAAAAATTACAATCACGCGAATTAAAAATGAAATACATCTCGTCATCATCAAGCATTATTTCGATTCAAATATAAATGGAGAAACAAAATTCTTTCGGGGGCCCATGGCCGCTGTTACGCCACTGGCGCTGTTCCCGCCAAGCGCGCTGATTAGCCAAAAGAAATATTGAATATCTCGCTTATTTTTGAGAATTTCGAAAAATGGCAAAGGACTTTTCTGCTCAAAATTCAAAAAGAAATGTCCTGCTCTCACTTTCAAGATTTTGAATTATTTCTTTAATTTTTACCCCGATCGCTAAACTTTCCGGTGTGCAAATTCTATTGGATATAATTTTTGTCATTCGCTGCGGCCAATATGAAAAATCACGAAGAAAAACTTTGAGACCCTAAATTTTATTTTCAAATAAGTAGTTTCCTTGTTGTGTTTTCAGGTGAAATGAAAAATTGTTACCAATGTACCTATTAAGCTAACCTTTTTAAAAATCTGACTTTCGATATTTTGTAAAGCTGCAGTAAAACTCATTATTTGATAACTGAATCCTTCAAATTTTTTTCAATTCTTCCACTTAAGGTATCTACCGGATTTACATCAAAAGTTTGTTCGCAATATGATTTGATTTTCTGTACGGAACTAAGAGGATTTACAAGAACTCTAATAGATTAAAAATTTGTTTAAAGGTGTTAAATGGGATTTCAAGAGATTTCAAAGGATTTTCAAGACTGCAATGAAGGTCCCAACTGCTCATAAGATATTTATTATTATTTGTTTATCATTTGTTTTATAAATTCAAGGAATTCACTGAAATAAAAAAATTCAAGGAATTCATCAAACGACCGGAATTCACGGATTTTTTGGATTTTAAGGAATTTATGGAATTCACTGGAATTTAAAGAATTAAAAGAATACGCGAAATTCCAGGAATTCAGGTAATTCACGGAATTCAAGGAATTAAAGACATACAAATACTGCATGTAATTAAAGATATTAACGAAATTCATGGAATTAACGTAATTAAAAGAATAACCGTAATTAAAAGAATTTAGGAAATACACAGAATTCATATAATTCACGGAATTCAACAAATGCACCAAATACAAGAAAAGCATTAATTTTATTTCATTGAATTCTCGGAATTCGCGAAAATAAAGGAATCCAAATTATTCACGGAAAGTACGGAATTGAATGAATTCACGGACTTCAAGAAATTAATTGAATTCACGGAATTCATGGAATTCGCGGTATTCATGGAATTCGCGGTATTCATGGAATTCGCGGAATTTATGGAATTCGCGGAATTCATGGAATTCGCGGTATTCATGGAATTCGCGGAATTTATGGAATTCGCGGAATTCATGGAATTCGCGGAATTCATGGAATTCGCGGAATTCATGGAATTCGCGGAATTCATGGAATTTGCGGAATTCACGAAGTTGAGTGAATTCTCGGAATACGCAAAATGCATGAAATTCACGCAATTTGAGGAATTTATGTAATTGAAGCAATTAACGACATTCAGCAAGTTAATTAAAATTAAGTGATTCCTGGAATTCATGGAATTTACGAAATTCAAGAATATTCAAGGAATTTACGAAATTCAAAGATATTCAAGGAATTTAATAAATTCATGGAATATAATGAATTTATGGAATTAAATTAAATCGCGGAATTCACGGAATGCATCGCATTTATGGGCATCTAAGAATTCCGTTAATTCCTTGAATTCCATAAATTCCATTAATGCCGTGAATTCCATAAATTCCATGATTTCCGTGAATTCTTTGGTTTCCATGAATTCCTGGAATTATTTGGTTTCCATGATTCTCTTGCATTTCTTGAATTCTATTAATTCCGTGAATTTCCTAAATACCCTTATTCCTATTCATTCCATAAATTGTATCAATTCCGTGAATTCCGTGAATTCCTTGAATTACGTAAATTCAACAAATTTCGAAAATGCTACGAATTCCATGTATTACTCAAATTTTGTAAATTTCGCCCATCGAGTGAATTTCGTGATTTCTAGGGAATTAAATTCCATCAGTTCAGGAAATTCCATGGATTTCATCAATTCCGTGAATTACTTCAATTCCATGAATTCCACGAATTTCATGACTTCATGGAATTTTATCAGTTTTGCAAATTGCACTGATTCCATAAATTGCGTAAATTCATTTCCCTCCATAAATTCGGGGAACTTCTTGAATTTCGTAAATTCCATGAATTCTATGAATTTCTTGAATTTCGTAAATAACACGAATTCTATGAATTCCTTGTATTTCGTGAATTCCATGAATTTCTTGAATTTCTTAAATTCTATTGCTTTAAAGTATTCGTTGAATACCTTTAATACCATGCATTCCTCAAATTATGTCAATTCCGTGAATTCCGGTAATTCCTTCAATTACTTAAATTCATTCAATTCGGTAAATTCCACGATTTCCATGAAATCCAGGAATTTATTGAATTTCATAAATTTCGTGAATTTCTCTAATTTCTTAAATTCCATGAATTCTATGAATTTTTTGAATTTCGTAAATTCCATGAATTCCATGAATTTCTTGAATTTCGTAAATTCCATGAATTCCATGAATTTCTTGAATTTCGTAAATTTCAATAATTCTGTAAATTCATGTAATTCCATGAATTCCGCGAATTCCTTTATTTGCATGAATTCTTTGAATTTCTTGAATTCCATGAATTCCGTAAATTCCTTAAACTCCAAAAATTTTGGTGAATTCCTTGAATTACATAAATTCCATGAATTCCTTTAATTACGTGAATTCTTTGTTTTCCATGAGTTTCTTAAATTTTTTGAATTCTATTGCTTCCGTGAATTTCTTGAATACCTTCAATCCCATGCATTCCTTAAATTCTATCAAGTCCTTGAATTCCGTTAATTTCTTGAATTCCGTGAATTTAATAAATTCGGCAAATTGCACAAATTTCAGTAAATCGAGGAATTTCGTAAAATCCAAAAATTTGACGAATTTCGCGAATTCCTAAAATTCGACAAATTACGCGAGTTCCATGAATTACTCAAATTTCTTGAATCCCACGAATTCCATGAATTTCTTGAATTTCTTAAATTCCATTAATTCTGTAAATTCTTGTAATTCCATGAATTCCGCAAATTCCTTTATTTCCATAAATTCCACGAATTCCTTTAATTGCATGAATTCCTTGAATCTCGTGAATTCTATCAATTCCGTCAATTACGTAAATTCAATGAATTCGATAAATTTCACGAATTTCATGAAATCCGGAAATTTCGTGAAATCCAAAAATTTGTCGAATTTCGCGAATTCCTAAAATTCGACGAATTACGCGAGTTCCATGAATTACTCAAATTTCGTAAATTCCATGAATTCCTTAAATTCCATTATTTCTGTAAATTCCTGTAATTCCATGAATTCCGCAAATTCCTTTATTTCCATAAATTCCACGAATTCCTTTAATTGCATGAATTCCTTGAA
>JAAAKG020217039.1:0-21999 GCA_010014905.2 Druon quercuslanigerum
TTCAATAACTTCAATAATTTATACGTTTAAAAAAATTTGATTTATTTTTGAAAACTTTTAAATAGCTTTTACGCTTATTCGATTTAAAAAATTTGTTTTCGTGCAAAATTGAACAATTTTGCTTTAAAATCTTTTACATTAATTTTCATAATTTTAGGTAATGATTTCAAAGTTTTAAAAATATTTTTCAATTTGCTCTTAAAATTAATTTTTCAAAATAATGATTTGAAATTTTAACAGGATTTTTAAGAAATTTGCTTATTCTCTTGAAATCTTTGAAAATTTTGCTTTTTCAAAAACTTAAAAAATATACGTGAATATTTGGCTTTAAAATAATTTACACTGTTTTTTCGTAATTTTTGGAAATGTTTTGAAAGCTTTAAAAATCTTTTTACATTTTCTTTTAAAATTAATTTTTCAAAATAAAATATCATTCGAAATGTTTACAGAAATCTTAAAGACACTTTTTTATTCTCTTAAAACTCTTTAAATTTTGATTTGTTTAAAAATTTCAGAAGTGTTTGTATAAAAAAAATTATTCATGTAAACTTTTAAATTTCTCTTAAGCTTACTAAATTTTTTTTTAACTTGTCTTTAAAATATTTTACACTATTTTTTGTAATTTTAGGAAATGATTTGCAATATCTTAAAATCTTTCTCAATTCTATCTTAAAATAAGATTTTTCAAATAAAAAATTATTAAAAATTTTTTCAGGAATCTTAAGAACATTTTTCATTCTTTTTTTTTATTCTATTGAAAAGTAGAATTTATGGAACGTTCAATTCAAATAACTAAAATTTAGAAGAGATGGACGGTGAGCTTCTTCTACGGGAAAGCAAAATTATTCAAACTTGAATTACGATAATATTCATCCACCTCACTTTCAATCAGATACAAAAATGTCTCATTTACCTAAAAACGCCTTCAGTCTCCCACAGTCTTTGCGGCCTTTGCGCCGCGAATTCGTTAATCCCCTCAAAACAAATCGCAACCTTATTAAAAGTAGACTTCAAGCTCTCAATAATCGTCTGCGCTTTTTCGTCCGTGACAGTAGTCAACACTAGAGGACACTCAACTCTGCCCCAGGTCAACAGAAAAATCTTCCACAACCTCTGATGCATCTCATCGTCCTCCGGTGGATTTTTATTCGTCAAAAGTACAATATTCGGCTCCTCGAATTCTTTCGTCTCCACATAACCGACATAGTTACACGCTATAGTCTGCATCGACAATCTGTTCTTCTTCAGGCGACATTTCTCACAGAGTGTACACTCCAACTTCTCGCTCTCCTCGGAATCAAGACTGATGATCCTCAAAAAATTTAAAGTCGGTATCAGATGAAAAAGAACCTCCCAACTTTTCATGTCGTCGATTTTCCCACTGGAGCCCGTTACGTGAACCACAAGTTTCGCGAGCGCGGGATGTTTCAACTTCTGCAAAGCGCTGAAGAGCGTCAACGGCCCGGAGAGATAATCCGCGATGTGAGTTCGCAAAACTTTGCAAAGCTTCATAGGCGTTCCGACATATTCCATAAATTCCTTCATCGTCTTGGGCAAGTTCTGCCCGGATTTGGCGATTGGCGTATCATCGACGACTGATTTAGCCAGCGATTTCAAATCACGCGTGGAAACTCTGTTTTGATAGTCGATATCGAGCATGTGGCTTTCTTGAATTTGGTGACAATCCTGGTCGTGAAGAGAACTGTGCGGATGCTCCTGGCAGAAGTGTGCATTGGGACATCGGGGACAATTTTTCAGCAAATCCTGTCTGGTATCGTGACAAACAAAGCACGCTCTTGGAAAATGAAACATGTGTCCTTCGTACTGAGCCAAGGATCTTCCGAGTCGTTTCTCGACTTCCTTGGTGGTTGCTTTCCTCACTTTTTTCCATTCTGCTGAGCCGACGCCCCGGAAATTTTCGTAGATGTGTGTGATCTTTTTTTCCTTGAGAATGGCGGAGATGACTTTGCATATGTCCTTGTGGAAACTCCAGTGTTCTCTCTGATGACCGGGGCCACAGTAGGCGATCATGTTGCAGCGACTGCATCTTTTTAAAGAAGTTGTGTCTTTGCAGATGAAGCATTCGTTGGGATAGTAGAATGCCATCACGGGGCAACAGGTTTGCGAATGTTTGTGAACGGGGGCGATCTTCTGCATCTTGAAGTCTTCGATGGAAATCTGTAAATTATAAGTTTCGAAATGAAGGGTCCACGGTCTAAACCTGTTCTCACGAAGAGTCAGTTTACTCGCAGAATGTGGCTACTTTCACAATAAACTACTTTCGCTGCTTTCGCAAAAAACTATTTACAATTTTTGCAAGCTGGGCCCCTTGTAGATCACATATGAATAGATTTTAATTAACATATAACGTTCAATTTTGATTCAAATGTTGTCAGACAAATGTGTATTATTTTTCTCTAATAAACTAGGAAAAAAACATTTTACAGCTTAAAAAAATATTGAAAATTGCAAAAACAGTAACGACTTTCCTTCACCGTGTAATATTTCTGAAATGTCAGTTAACAGGTTTAAACCACTGATGTTTCAAACCTAATCGCATCATCATAATAAAAAAAACAGGCCTCGGACGCATTTAAAAGATAAAAAATAATGTCAAAATAGCGTGATAAAATATTTTAAGTGCAGTAGAACCTCGCTTATCCGAGATATCCGGATAAAACGGAATTTTACACAAAAAGCAAGTCTCAGTATAATAAACTGAAAGTATGTTCGTTTATATTGCCATGATGTATTTTTATTTAGGAGCGATCTACAGAGTTCTTAACGTAGAGAGTATTTAGATTGTTAACCAATCAGAGTAGGGGTTTAGGAGGATCTGGTCTGGTTGGTTAAGACAAATTCATATGTATGAAATATGCACAAGGCTCGGATAATACGGACTGTTCTTGCGCTATAGCTCGGATAAGCCGGGTCAACTATTTTTACTGCAAACTCGGATAAACGCGACCTCGGATAAAGCAGGCTTGGATAAGCAGCGTTCTCCTGCACGGAGTATTCTAACGTTACATCACAGTCGGTTGGTAACGTCGAAATCTAAAAGGCCTCAACACTTGGCCTGCGAATCATTGATTACATAGGAGTTTGACTAAAATTAATTTTCTAAGACGGAAGCAAGAAAATCAACCAAGAAAAAATATACTGTGTCGTGATTGAGGTTAGGTTACATTCTTGCAACAGTTAGTGGTGACAATTTTTGAATATTGGTAACACGGTGAAGTGTGTTTTTCAAAAATGTCAAGCAATTATTTTTGCACCTTGAAAGGCGACTTTTTTACAATCATTTAAAATCATTCAAAGTTTCTCGAAATAGAATAAAATCCAAATCCTTTAAAATCCTTTAAATTTTTGCAAATTCCTTTAAATCTCTTCAAAATCATTAAAATCTTTGAATTTTTGAAAGCCCTTTGAAATCATTTCAAATAACGTTTTACTAGTAATTCTTTATCATCAATGAAATTCTTAAAAAATCCTGTAAGATTTCTTGAAAATCATTAAAATCCTTAGAACTTTTTTGAAACCGTTTCCACTTATTTAAAATTATTTAAACTCTTTCAAAATTATCTGAAATTAAAGGCTCTTATATTAACGCGCCTGACGTTCTTTAAAATCAATAAAACTGTCCTAAAGTCTTATAAAGTCTCTTGTAAATCCTTACATGTTTTTGAATTATTTTTAAATCGTAATTCTTTAAAATAACTTGAATTAATAGAAATCCTGTAAGATTTCTGGAAAAATTTTCCTTAAAATTTTCATAAACTCCTTAAAATCTTTGAATTTTTAAAATCCTTTGAAATCCCTTAAAAATCATTAAAATCTGTTTTAAAATCTTAAAAAATCTCTTGTATATCCTTAAACTTTTTTGAATTTTTTAAAAATCCTTTAAAAAGATACATTAAAATCTCGTCAAGTCCCTAGTAACTTTTTAAAAACACTTGCATTCTTAGAAATCTTTGAATTTCTTTAAACGATTTGAAATTCCTTCAAGTTCTTCGAAATCATTAAAAATATCTTGAGATTTCCTAAAATTACCTACAGCCTATTAAAAACCCAAAAGTATTGTAACGTAATGTTAAAATACTTATTTTAATTTATATGTAGCCAAAATGGGGTGTTATATGAAATAAGATAAAAAGATATTTTGATTCTTTAGCAGGTTATTACAATATATTAAAAAGAAAGAATTTTTCATTAATTAGGAAATATGTTTCTTTTCTTAATAAATATTGAATATGGCTCCCGCTCGCGGTACTTTTCGCCAAACGCACAGATTGGCTACATCCAAGTGACGTAATTGGCGGGAAAATTCAAACACTTAAAATATGCAATTTTTGTTTTTAAATAAAATTTTTTTATAAACATGCATTTCAATCTCTAAATGTCTCTGAATGACTTTAATGCATTATTATGAAAAAAATTAATAATAATCACGATGAAAAGAATTCGCTGATTTTCAAATCCATTCTTCGTTTATATTTTTGTTTTACTGCTTGATTCGGCTTTTATTTTCGATTTTGCGTTTTAGACATTTACATGTTAGTTTAGACAATCAGCTATCAAGTAGGAAGTCACGACGGCCGCGCAACCTGATTGGTCGAAATTTTGAAAAGTAATATGGCGGCGAAAGTGGTGTGATTAGTACTCAGTTGTACATCTTAGTGACGTAACATCTGTTTGAATGGAACAACATATGCGTAAACTGGAATTTTTTAAAAAGTATTAATAACCTAAAACAAATTCTTTGCTCTATGAGGCTATTCACTGTTTAAAGTTTCTAAAAATATATTTAGGTAATTTCATGCAATATCAAAATTGATATAGTTTGAAATCAAAAAGTGTAGAATGGAGAATTAACTTTATTTGTTAAGCAAAATTTCCAGTTTTTCAACCTAACATTTTTAAAGTATTAAAAACGAACTCCAGTTTAAAAAAAAATCTTGTTTTTTAGTCTATTAAATTCATAATTATTATAATTAATTAGACTTCTATTCATTTATAGCAGGTTTTTAGTCTTTTGCCTGTTATCCCCTTTTCTTGTTTCCACTTCAATGCGAACTGAATTAATAGAACCCAATAGAAGTGTCTTTTTTCAGGGTGGCCGTTTTAATCAAAGAAAAAAATGCCCAGTCATTTCCCGGTTCACATACATTTTTCAATGTCAATAAAATTCAAAAAATGGAACTCACTTTTAATTTAAAGTGATGAAAACTGGGCAGCAAATTAAAGCACTCAAAGAAAAAATATTGACTTTTAAATTAATGACTTAACATTTTTTCAAAATTATATTATTTCAAACAATTTTAAGCTAAAAAAATTAAAAAATGAACAATTAAATTTTTTAATAAACTAAAAACTTCTTACATTAAGTTAAATTATTTCAATTTTAAAAAGTTTAAAAATCCTTAAAATGCTCCAAAGTTTTATTTAAAAATCTTCGAAGATCTACATACTGTTTTAAACTTTTTCAAAATTTAAATTATTTTAGAAATTTTCTCAGAACCTCCAAGAATCTCTTAGAATGATTTGCAATTGAATGATTTTTTCGCAATCTTCGGAAATCTAGATTTTCCTTCTAATTAAGCCGTAAACTACTTGCACTGAAATTTTGGTATGAATAGCCGGATTTTAGCGGTGCACGTAGACACTTAAGTTTAAATAATTTGAAATCATTTCAAATTTTTAATTCATTTCGAATTTTTTCAGAACTTGTAAATATCTCTTCGACTTAATCGAATTTTTTCTAAAAATAATAATAATTAATAATATTCTATTCATAATTACTGTTAATAAATAACAGTCAGATATTTCTAAATACTAACTAGTTTTTCTTTTTTTTTTAAATAAAAAATGTACAATTGAATGGTTTAAAGATTTAATAAAATGCTTCAATCATGAATATATTATTTTGAAGTTATTTAAAAATTGAAAATAGTTTATAATGTTTCAATCGGGCGTTTTTATTTGTTCAACTAATAAGACTTTCCAATTGAAACAGTTTAATTTTTAACTTCAAAATCTAAAAATTCTAAAATTGGTAAGGAAAAAAAATTCACTTTTTGATCCTTAGAGTACAGTTCAAATTTTAAAACCAAACATTAATTTATATTCACAGTTGATCAACTAAAAATATTTTTTATCCAAAATCTGGTAAATAATGTAAAATAGTAATAAATTTAAAAAAAATGTATCCTAATTCAATTTTACCAATTCTACATTAAATTATAGTAAAATAAAATATAAAAATTTCAGATCGAATTCCAGATTTTAAATTGCTTGTTTATATATCCAAATTGAATTGTAGAAATTTAAAATTAAATTTCGATAAATTAGTTCAAAAGTTCTCAAAAATGAATTTGTGTTTCGAATTAAACTATAGTAAAATAACATTTGTTTCTAAAAATTTCAAATTGAATTCTAGAAGTTTGAAGTCAAATTTCCCTAAATTATTATATTTAAATAAATTTAAGTAAATTATAGTAAGCCCAAAAATGAATTAGTGTTCTGAATTAAATTATGGTAAAATGAAATTTGTTCCTAAAAATTTCAAATTGATAATATATAGAATAGAAATTTGAAATCAAATTTCCGTAAATTATTTAAATTTAAATAAATTCAAGTGAATTCTAGTAAATACAAAATGAACGCTAACAAAATTCAATTACAGTAAATTCAATGAGTATTTTTTTAAATATGGAATTGTGTACATTTAAATGTATTCTAGTAATTGAAATTAGTAAACCTTAAAGAAAAATAACAAAAAATCCACAATTGCTGCTAATTCAAACTTATAAAAGGTTTATTACTGCAATTTTAACGAATTACTCAGAAAAATTTTCACTCAGAAGCTATAAGATAATTCGAGAGATTATCATATTTGTAAATAGTATCCGTTTAATGAAAAGCTTGAATTATGTTGCAGTTTATGAATCAAAATTTCTTCTTCTGATAAAAGTTTTAAAGAATTTTGTTAAAAACTGCAGTCATCATCTTTTTTTACTTATTGAATAGTCTAAAATGTAAAATTAATTTGGATTGGTAACTTTTTATACCAAGCACTTCGTTTTCCTGAAGTTTAAAATCATTACGTTGAAAACTGTCGGCAAAAGGCATTTTTTCAGTTTTTAAATAGTCGTCTTTTTGTAATTTTGTCAAAATGTTGGATTTGGAGATCTTAACTCGCTTGCGAATAAATTATTAATTTTTTCCACAATCTTTATATATCCTTTGCTGATAAATTTAAGAAATAGCTTTTTGGGCCCATGTAGATGGCCGCCATTTAGTGATATGCCAAAGTTATGAGTTTTTGGCTATGAAGATATTTTAAGCATCCAACTCACAAAAAATACATATAAAATTGTGAAGTGATAATAATAAATTATTGACATTTATTAAAAATGTTTTTGAACATTTGGCCATCTGGTGCCGAAAAGCAGAACTAGAAAGAGTATGTAGAATTTTACAGATATATTTTGATTAAGGCGGGAAATGCAAATCGATAATCTGTTATTTCAATTTTAAGATTGATATTAATATTTATTGCTATTGATCAATTAAAACATTCAAAGTACTTTTTATTTCTAATTTAAATCAATATTTTAAAAAACATAATATTATAACTACTGATGCTGAAATTTTCAATAAATGACAGTAATTAATGTTTTTAGAAAAATATTCGATAAAAGCTCTTTTTTGGTATATCATAAATACTTTAAATCCTACAACAAAAGAATCTTTAAAAAAAGTTTTTTGCAAAATTAAAACCTTTAAAATTCTACCCATCTACTCTTTACTTATTTTATTTATAAAATAAAACTAGTGAATACGTACCTTAAACGTGATTCAAAAAATGTATGGCTAACCCTTAATTTATTTTTTGCATTATTACATTTTCTGCACATTTTTTATAGCACCTTAAAAATTTCAATTTTTTGTACACATTGAAAATCGCTCGAATTTAATTTCTTACCATAAAATCTTATTTTGATTAATACAAATAAATGGGCTTTTAATCGCATTTAAAGTTCAGGAGAATATTGCAAGTGTACACGTTTAAAAAAATTGCTAAAGCAAAGATAAATGATTTAAATAGTTATGAATTCCGTTGAAACAAGTCATTTTTAAAAATCCTGGGTTTCAAGGGGTGCAAGATCATAATATATTCGGATCTGGTTAATCTCTATGCGTTTTCGAAGTGCGAGATCGATTATAATTTCTAGGTTATATTTTATAAATACGAAAAAAGGCTCTTTAAAATAAACTATTTATATAATGGATAATATAATTAAAAATTATTATTTGTGATTAATATTCTAGATGAATTATTTACCTCTATTTCATCAAATAAATGTGGAATTCGATGAACAAAATTTCTAAATTTTCTCTGTAACAACGCGCCAACAAAAACGACGCTAACAGCCAAGACAGATGGTAAAAGCAGGTAGTCTCACCACGCGCACCTAAACAAAGTTAACCAATAGGATGCATTCCACCACAGGCAACCATGTTGAATAAGTGAGAGCCCCGAATTCAATTCAAAATTGAGTAATCATAATGAGCGAAGATTTCAAGTAGAATTATTTTATTAATTAACAATTTTAAATTCAACCGAATAGGATATTTGAAGACTGTATTTGAAATTTAATAAAAAAAAATCATTTTAGACAAACGACATAAGCTACGAAAGAAAAAGGTAAAAGTTGTTCACCTGAAAAGGAGCTGCAAACTTGGCTCCCATAATTTTTTGACAGGACAAGGAGTTTTTGTTTTAATCGTAAAAAGTAACATTACAAATAAACAAAATTAAATTGTTTAAAAAACGTTACACGGTAAGTCAAAAAATTAATATGCAAAAGTTTTTTACCCAAAAGAATATAAAAATCTTTTATTAATAATTTTGAGATAGGACGAGCAGATTTTCTTTCAAACGTAAGAATAAGAGTAAAAAATTCAATTTTTGGAAGAACGGGACAAGAGACGAACAAAAAATAAAAAGACAAAAGTTGTTTAAATTAAAGAGGTCTACATGTTTGGTATAAACTCCTATTGTAAAAATATAATAAAAAATTAACTAGTTGGCCACAACTTGCAAAAAGCCTTTTAATAATAAAGCTGATTTTACAGGTTTATTAATTTTGCTAAACATATTCTTTTTCCCTATACTAATTCTTGAAATTTACAAATTAAAGGCACATATCACTTATGTATATACAAAAAAATTAGTTTTAGTCTGATTCATTCAGTATTTGACATAAAATCTCCTAATAGTAATTTGAATTACCCGCCCAAAATCTCACAGTTTTAAGAGTTTTGTCGTCTGCTGCACTCCAAAGTTAATGCATTCCTTATTTTTATTACATATCATACATGTTTTACATGTAGAAAAAAAAATGAATAAAAGGAAGGTCTAATTTTTTATCTATATAAAATATTCTATTCTAAAATCCGGGCAGGCCCCCCAAGCTTCAATGCATTTTTGTGGGAAAGTTTCTTTGCGAATTGGGTACGAAGTATCAGTAAATGTCCGGTGGGGGCACTAAAGTTGTCCGTAACACAAACAAATGTGTCGCCAATGATGAGCCACACACGCCCACACTCACACGCACGCGCGCGCGAAAACGCGCTGAGGCAAGTGTACTATAAATTAAAGGACGCTGTTCCTATGCGAGGAGAAATAAGATAATACTCGTACATGTATTAAAATAAATAGACTGCCGAGAATATTTAAGATACTTATTTATGGCGATTTTTTGCAGGTGCAATTGTATTCCGTTTCGAAGGGTTAAAAAGTTTTGACGCGTTACGGTTTGTGAGATCTACAATTTCTCAAACATCTTTTTCCTATACGCTCTGTTTTGCCTTTGATTTATATTTCATAAATTTGCTACCCGATAGTCTCAGATAGTACTTTCATCTTTTACAAATCAAGTTTTTTAGGTTATTATAAATAGTAACCTCTTCCCACCACCATCCATCTCAAAAACAATCGGGTCATCAACTCCCTTGTATACAGAGCTGTCTCCATAACAGATAAAGGAAATCTACGCAAGGAATTACAAAATGTTAAACAAATCCTAATACAGAACGATTACACAAAAAAACAAATTGATAAAGCAATAAAAAAATACACTCGAAAAAACAAATCAACACAAACCACTAAAGAGAGAGAAAAACTACGACCATCCTACCCTACGTCCAAGGTGTCACAGAACAAATTGGAAGAATTCTCAACAAACACAAGATCCAAACCCTATTTAAACCACCTACGGAAATAGGATATATAAGATCCTTTGTTCTTGTGGCAAAATCTATTGGAGAAACCGGGAGAGCGGCAAGCGAACGTCCCAGCTGAAAATGCATGTACAAGAACCTCGGAGGATCCTGCACATGTTCCTGTACATGCCCCTGTACACGAAACTGTACAGGTACTCTTGACGGTTCCTGTCCAGGAATTTGGCAAAGGAAACTGTACACGATCCTGCAGAGTAACCTGATGCATAAACAAAGGAACCTCTGAATGATCTGGTACAGGTTTCTTTGCGAAGGAAATTGAGGCGCAATTTTCTATACAGTAAAGTGTATAGGATCCCTTACAGAAAACTATCAAAGGAACCTTTGAAATGATCCTTTACAGAAGTACGTATAGGTCCCTTTACAGAAAGCCATCGCGAAAAATCATGTTGCTTACAGCTATAAAGTTGCGTTCCTTTTATTTATATATTTTTTTATATATTATAAGGAGATTCATGTATAGGATCCTGAACATGTTCCTGTACATGAACCCACAACTCAATTGAATCTGTGAAGGAACCTGCACAGGATCCTTTAGAGGTTACCTTGTATAAAGGTTCCTTGAAAGAATCATGTACAGTTTCCTTCGCCAAATTCCTGTACAGGAATTGTCAAGATTGCCTGTACAGGTACGTGTGCAGTTTCGTGTACAAAAAAATGTGCAGGACCATCCGAGGAGCCTGTACAGGAATTTTTAGCTGGGGTATGAAGGAACTTGAGAGTAAATTCAGGCTAAAACATTTCACGCAATCAGCACTCGCTGAACATCATATCGAAACAGGACATTACATTTTATTTGAAAAAAACAAGCGTCCTCGCAAAAACTGACAATATTTTTAAACAGGGCCTCAAATATGAGAAAAAACTAAATAAAAAAACTATTGGAAAATTTGAATTTCCCACTTGACTTCTAAAGAAATTTTCAATTGTTGAAATAAATGTAACTTATTCCAAAATTTATTTTATCACAAAAATCTTGTTTTTGGAATTAATTATTATGAAAATATTATTAGTCATTGTTAGTCATTAATATTATTAGTCATTGCTTGGATATTCGCATTAAAAAAATGATGTGATTATTTTAACAATTAGTTTTTATCTAATTTCAAAAAATCAAAAAATTGAGCTAGAGATGTCCACTTTTTTCAAGTTGGTATCCTATGCTACTTTTTGTTCAATAATTAAATAATTTTGTTACATTTCTTCGAATGTTTAACAAATTTTTATTTGTTTAAAAAATGTGTATTTGCTTAAGAATTTTTTTGACTGTATAGTGTATAGGAAGAATCCACTAATCCTTTTTTAAAAAGTTTTTTTAACAAACTGAATTTGCTTAAACAATTATTTTTTCCCAGAAATATTTTTACATGGTATTTTATGAATTAAACTCAATACTGAATGACTTTAAGGAGTATTTAATCCTGTTCAAAGCCTTATTTCATTCTAAATACAAATAATTATTGTTTTTTTTCTTAAAATTTCTTTCAAATTGAGTATGGATGGTTAACGAATAAAAACATTGAAACTAAATTTTTAACAGAATTTTCTTTCTCAAAATCATTCACTTTTATGTTTCGTTCTGAACATACAATTTTATAATTATTTAAAAAAAGTAATTGTTTAAAGAATTAAAAAACGGTTAATATTTTCTTTCTATACACTATAAAGTCAGAAAAATAATTAGGAAAAAATAATTCGTTAAATAAGTTACATTTATTTGAACAATTAAGAATTGTTTAAAAAGCCATGGAAAATATTCAAATTATTAATTTCGAAAAAAAAAAATTTCCCCATATTGATTAAATAAGATTTTCAAGTTAACGTTTGATTTTTGAAAAAATGTACAGTTTTTCTTTCTCTGAAAATGGAAACTTTTTGGGGAGTCTGACTCTGATTATTTCTAAAATTTTGAACGTTGTACCTTTAACATAAGTATGAATAAAAATATGTTATTATAGCGTTCAAATCATATCTACTCCCGCCGCCCCATTATAAAGTAACAGTTATTATAACATATCTATTTATTATAAAGAAGAAATCCAGATAATTAAATTCAATTTAGCGTTTTGAAAAAGTGAAATTATTTTAATCCTTTCTATTCATTCTTTCAAAGTCTTCAATGTTTTTATTCCTTAATACTCTTCTGTTAAATGTTGCGAAGTCAATTAAAGTTTGTTTTGCTTTTTTTTTCATTATACTTTCAATACAAAACTTTTGTTCGGAAAATTCTTCATTTACACGTTAAACCCTTTATAACTTAGCCATTCGTGTTTTCAAAATCCCGCCGCGTAAGGCTTGAGATTTGTTGGTTATGTTCCACACCGAATATGTATTTCATTATTATCTACCTTCTCTTTTTTTCTTATCTTGCAATGATTTATTTTATATTTTATTTAATTAGTTTTTTCTTCATATTTTGAGTTTTACCACATTTACCAATTTACAACACATGACCGTTAAATGATACCAGTGGTATTTTCAATTCAATTGCCAGCTAACTTCACTTCGTTTATTTCTGAGAGAAAACCCGTGGACCAAATGCATGGGATTCGAGCCATTTTTGCCCTACTTTGCTAATATTCGTAAAAAATATTTTTTTTATATATAAATGTATTTGAACAATTGTTTTTATTTGTTAAGAACTATTTAGTTACATAATAAAACGACGGCCTCTTTTTTTAACGTGTGGAGATAGAAAGAGAAGTCTATTCCTCTAAAAAATAGCCCCGGGGTGCCACTGCGGTACCCGGTGTGTATTGAATATCTCGATTAACTATCGGCTAAAAATAGCAATTTTTGTATTTTTAGGTTAGGATATTTCAAAAACCTGACGTATATAGGAAAGGTGTAGACAACGGATTCGTTTTTAGGATACCAAAATTCTACGGGGTTACATAGTCTGGTCTTTGGTACCAATTTTGTCAGCCTGTGTTATTATTATTTGAAATAATTAACTGTTTGAATAGTAAATAGAGAATAAAAATAAGGCTATTTTAAATTTAATAATTTCAATTTGGCGACTAAGTTTGATAGTATGCGGCGCCGCCGAGAGGCTGCCATCGAAAGTACAATTTCAGGATATTGAGTACACTTTCAGAGTATAGACGCAATTTTCATTGTGGCAACACTGATTCGATATGGGTGATTGTCAAATTGCAGGCAAACTTACATCACATTATCATTAGGAATTTCATATTTAACAAACAAAGTTTATAGTATCACATTTGAAAATTTAAAATCCAAAATGGGCATTTTTAAAAATAAGAAATAATAATTAAATTCGCACATTAAATATGGAAAGCGGATTTAAGGTTAGGAGTTTGTTAAAAAAGGGCGCGAGCCTTTAAAAAGTTTAAAAGCTTTAACGCATGAAAATTAGAAAATAATTTTTAACGTCAAGGATGGTCTATTCTGGCCTCCAATAATTTCACAATAATTTTGTACACGGGAAAAACCGTGAGGGTTAATAGGCTAATCCTCGCAGATACTTTCAATGGAGCTTAAACTTTTTAACATTTATAATAATAATAATACCTACTTTTACTGGGAATTTAAGTTTGCCTTACACACACACACACTATTACTCGCACTTTTTCTTTACTTTTTAATCATAGCAAAATTAGCCTTTAGGTCCAATAAATCGGACTTTAAAAAAACGAGAATGGATATAAATTAAAAAAAAAGTGCTGAGCATAAAATGTTGCACGGCTGGAACATTCAATTTTTCAAGCATTAAATTACAAATGGTTTAAATCTCATGCGAAAGGGGTAGTGGGCATTATAAAATATATAAAAGACGTCTTTTACAAAAAAATATTTACAATTTATTACAATTCTTCTAAATCAAAGGAAATACACTTATATACAATTAAAATCGGTATTAAAACCGAAAAATAAAACTAGCTGCAAATATTAAGCAATTTGCAATCTCCCTGCATCTTTCTTTCATCAAAAACATGCGCCAAATGAATCAAGTCCATTCTAGTTAACAACGGGACAATTTCATGAACAATAACATCTGGAAACTTTATCCCGTGCATAGTAAATATTAATTTTTTCAAAGCTTCAGCACTGCAATCAATTAAAGACCTTCGACTCCTTGCCCTTTCAATCTGTCTTTTTATCATCTCACCATATAAAGGAAAATATCCCACGACTTCATCAGTCTTACAAACCTGCAGAATTTCGTCCCTATTCACATAATTTGCCATTTTGCCAATTGGCATTACTAAAACATCAAAGAGAGTTAAATCCAAAATCTGAATTTTCACATCTCTCATCCTAGCGATTTCCTCCTCACATTTTCTAAATTTGTCAACAAGATTTTCCCTCGCATCAACTAACTTTAAACATTTTTCATGAATCCTAATTTCCCCCGCAGCTATTCGTTTCACAATAATTGGAATCATATTGTTATGATCGTATCCATTTTGCACAAGTGCATCAATCACAGAAGTAAAATCGACCATTCGATTCAGTAGAGCTTCAAGAATTTCAGGATCCCATTCTTCATAGCTCTCCATATTTTCATTCTTCGAATTCTCGATTTTCACACTCACATCACATCCATTTTCTAAAAGAACTTCTACCATTTCCGAGTTGTTTGCGATTACAATCGCCTTATAAAGTAAAGTGTAAGATTTTTTGCATTCATGATTGACATTCGCTCCTCTGTTCAATAGCCACCAAACAATCTTCTCATTCACCGCGTAGAAAATTGGCGTAGCATTATTTTTACTAAGTGCATTCACATCCGCGCCGTGATCAAGAAGACACCTGATAATTTCGATCCGAAAATCTTTTATAGCAACTGCATAATGAAGTGGAGTTTTGCCCTCAGAATCGGGAGCGCTGACATCTGCTCCTTTCTTCAATAGAATTTCAATTATGCTAAGAAAATCTTCAAACGATTCTCTGCTATCACCAGAAAACTTATAGTTTTCCACATTCGACGCACAATGTAATGGCGTAGTGCCAAAAGAAGTAAAAGAGTCGACAGCTCCATTATCGACAAGAATTTCAACAATTGTTACGCGTCTTTTAACAATTGCCCAATGCAGGGGTGTTTCGCCAGAAAATGATTTGGCATTAACATCCGCACCCAATCTCAAAAGTTCTTTCACTTGATAATCACGACCATGAAGAGCAGCAAAGTGAAGCGGTGTTTCTTCGCTCGCATTTTTCTGATTAATATCCACATCACCGGTATTTAAACAAATAGAGAAAATTTCGTCTAGAATTTCTGATTTGGAAGAAGGGGTTGAACAAATTTCGAGTAAGGAGGTATACTTCAAAAGAATTAGGGCGGTGAATTTAGAATTGTTTGCTAGAGCGATTTGGATCGGCGTTAATCCATTTGCGTTTGTCTCACTCGCATTGGCTTTATGATTTAAAAGAGTTCTGACGATTTCCGAATGGGTTTTAGAAACTGCGATATGCAGAGGAGTGTCTTCTTTGAAATCTGCATCGTTGATGTCAGCACCGCTTGTGCAGAGAAGGTTTGCTATCTGTTGATTTCCGTTGCAAGCCGCAAGATGCAGAGCTGTTGTTCCGTTTACTTTCGTCTTGAGATCAATCCCTTTGGCAATTATCGACGCCACTTTTTTTTCTTCAGCATTTTCAACTGCTTCAAAAAGTGATTTATATGAACCAGCCAAATCATCCTTGGCCATTTTAAACCAATTTCACGGCAAGGATGGCAAAACTTTCTTCAAATTTTTGAAGGAATTCCTGATTTCCTGTAATTTAAAGAATATCTGTTTAATGTTTAAAAAGAAAAATAGGAGATAATCACTAAAGGCGAAACACTATCTGTTACAAGTATGAGCCGATAAAAATGAGATCCTGATAAGAATGCTTCTTTTAGATAAGCGATTAAACTTGATAACATACTTAAGTAGAAGCACACCATTTAAAAAACTTACAAAAGTTACGAATGCTTCTTAAAATATCCATAATTATAATTCTTCTTTGTTACAATTTTCTGTACTATTAAACAGAATATAATGCAATTTTAAACAACGGCTCACTCACGGCAATAAAACGAGATAAAATTAAAGCGAGCGAGGCAACAACAGTAGCAACGATAAGTCTAGATGACGCGTGTGATGCCATAAGTAAAAGGCGTATTTGCTGTAGGATAAGGCATAATTACACAGAAAGTTCATATCTACGTTACTATTGCTTTTATGGCAATGCATTTCATTGACCATTGAGTTCGTTAAATATTCGTATCTGTTTGGATTTTAGGTAGCATTATTTGTTTGAAGGTTAGAAATTCAATCCGGCACGCTTTAAACGCTTGAGACAGACTAATCTTGTTTCACCGTTTTTAGCTGATTGATAATAGAACAAACGAGGTATTTAATGAACCATAAATATTTCTTTGAACCTTATCCAATCAGAAATACATTAGTTTAAAGAGATATATCGAAATAGAATAATAATTAAGAAATCTGATTCTTCTACGTACCTGCGAATTAAAGAGAGTTACGAAAGAGTCAGTGTTGATTTCGTAAAATGGTGCTGCGAATTACGGTGAAAGGCAGAATCTATCGTTTGAGCGAAACGGCATTCGCCTTAAAAAGACACAAAACGTTTATGATTACAAAAGTTTCTGCGTACAACTGTTAACTTAGGAATACGAGAATGTAAAATCTAACTTGCACTTTCAGATACTTCACTATTTTGCGCATGCGCAATTCTGTTATTTTTAAGCTGCGCATGAGCAAACATTTTAAGGACCATCTAAAGAACCTGCAGGGAGAGTTGAGACAGGCGGTACTCGAATTCTAATTGGTGCTGCTGTACCGGAACTAGTTGAACTTTTACGAATTTTGATTAGCTTGATTTGGCGGTATTATTAAACCAAAATTTTATTTCTAAGAGGATTTTATACAGAATAGAGAATTAATAGGAAATAACACTATTTAAACTTTCCGCGGCCCATGAAAATATCAAAGTTCCGCTACAGCGGCGCCCATTAGAGCGGGAAACGCACACAGATATTAAGAAAACTGGCTTTTTCGAGCTCCTGAGATGGAATTATATCGAAATAGGTCAAAAAAATAGATTGGTGAATTTCGTTAATTACAAATCTGCCTCTATAGGTGACTTTTTTAAATCAAAATTTTTCAGTTCAATTCGTCAATTCGATAGCGGGAATTCAAAACCTTCCTTTTTTTTAAATAGGAAATTTACCTCTAAATTTTTTGCTGAAAGTCGCTACGGACATGAAAACTAACCTCGAAGTCTCACCTACGTTTAACTAATATTCTAGAAAATAGCTTTTTGTATGCACGCTTGTTTTACTTCAATAAAGAATAAAAATACCCTTAATCTACTTTTTTAAAGTTTCATTCTGAATTTATAACACGCTTTTGGTTTCTTCTGAAGAAAGAAAAAATGGCGCTTGGTTCTTTATGCTTATCCACCATTCATTTGTTCTATTTCAAGCGTTCCTAATTTAAAAGTATCCATCCTTGACAGATTTCAACTTGGACACGAACCATTTTAAATATTGAAATCTCCAATAAAAAATTGGGTTTGCGGAATCTTAAAGGGTTCAATTTCGAAAGCATGGTCATTCAATTTGGCCAATACAAAAGGCTCCAGTTTTGAAAATAGTCAATTAATAACCTGTCCAAATTAAAATTGTCCTAATTTTAATATTCTAAAATCAATGAATTCTATGAGGATTTTATTCATACAAAAATTTCAATTATTAATGCTTTATTTTTAAGTAAATTGATAAAATCTAGATACGTTTGTCACAGTCTTGGAATTTCAAAACAAACCATTTGATATCTTAACGATTTTAATTTGAAAATTTTTTGTGTGACTACTATTATCATTTTTATTCACAATTCTACATAAAAATTCAAAAATGTTGAAGCTAGGATACAATAATAGAATTTTCAGTTCAGTATGAAGGAGTAAGCAAATAATTAAATGATTTTAATTAAAATTGTCAATATTATATAATTGCTTTAGAGCCAGTCAGAAAATTCTAGAAGATTTCACACCTAATTTCAAATAGTTGCTAGAAACATTGTTAATGAAAAAGTTTATAGTCAGATGCAAGCATATTCAACATTTCCATAAATAAAAATGCATCCACCTTTAATAAATATTTGTACAACATTTCTAAAATCCTGAAATAGCTGTATAAGAAGAAAACGCAGCATTGAAATATAATAACCATAATGCAGGGTCTAAAAGAATTAAGGCTGAATTTTTCGAAAACAAAAAATTGTAAACTTTCTTCACTTCAACTCGCGCTAACTTAGTCAATTTTTAGAATGTATCAATGTTATCTAAACTAAATTATATTTTTACGTCTTCTAAAAATATTCAAGGCAGAAGAAAGTTATAAAGTAATAACCTTTAGGCGCTTCGCTTATCGAATGAATTTTAAGCAACTGAAAACTTCCAGTGAGAAAGTTGTTGATTATGATCAGAAAAAGTTTTTTGGCAATTTGTAGCTCAATCGGACTAACGTTTTAAAAACTGTCAATCTTTTAAATTGTAAGCGGCAATCTTGTTCTATATGAATTGATCTTCATATCGTCAGTTGAGACACATTCGTTGTCGCTTGAAAATTTAAAATACCCATAATTTTTTATCCATTAATCAGATTTAACTAAGACTTCCCAGAAAACTCTTTCAGGTCTTAATCAACAACTTTCTCACTGGACGTTTTCCGTAGCTTAAAAATCGCTCGATAAACGAAGCACTTAAAGATTAAAAAAATATCTTTGCATTCTAAAAAAATGCATATATTTACGTTTTTATTCCTTAATATGTTTCACAAGACTTGAAAATCTATTTAGTATTAACGAAATTGATAAATTCAGAAAATTGATTAATTTAGCGCGAGTTAAAATGAAAAAAGATTTAAATCTTTTGTTTTCGATAAATATACTTTTCATCAATTACTTCAAAACTGCAAAACCTACAAATATTTGCTAAAGAAAAAAAGAACGCACCTTAAAATTGTCCACAAGTAATAGAAATAAAAATAAAAATTAGAACGATTTTTAAAATTGTACTTTCTGAACAATACTTCTTAGGCTGAATCCACGCGTATCCTCTTTTGATTCGGATGTTCAATTGTAAAACCAGTTTTATGCATAAATTAAAATGGATCTTCAAAATTCGAATTGTGTAACGAAATTTAATATTTAAAAATAAATTCGCTTAACCACTAGAAATTTAATGTTAAAAATTACAATGATTTATATATTTTCAAAGTAATGTGCAGAATTGAAACAATCATAACAAAATTTAGGCACATTTCATTTAATACTTGTTCAAAATCAAGCTGATTTTTTAAAATGCATGAATACTTTTTAATTATTTTGAAGAGGTAAGAAACTAAAGGCAAGTTAATCATGTTTAATGCTTGAGATGAGGAAGAATGTTGAACTCAATTTAATTTCTTCCGTTAAGTGTAGTTGAGATCAGTTCAATCTAGAAAAATTGTACTAGAGTTCATTTAGGGGGTCCCTACCTTTTGGGTTTTGAAAAATCGATTTTTTATCACATTTTCTATAATTATAACGTTTCAAAAGTATTCTCTGAAAACTTCCAAGAGTTTGGAGTCTTCTTACAGGTTTCCAACTGTTTGAACTTAAACGCGTTTTTCTCGAAATAAGGTTTTCAAAGTCGGTGAGTAAGATACCTCAAGAACGGCTTCGCCGATTGCTTTCTAATTTTTATGAGTTACTCAAGATATAACACTAGTGCGATTTAACGATTGTTTTTAAATGATTTTTTTAATGGTCAAAAGAGCGCGTTTTTTAAGCGAAGAATTCACTTTTTACTTCAAAAGTCCGCCATTTCGTGAAAATCAATATTTTTACATCTAGTTTCGTTTAATCCCACGCAAAAACTGTTTACTAACGAATGCCGTTGGATTTTTTCATTTCCGATTAGCCACACTTGAGCAACTACACTCACCGCAAAACACTTTTTTGTATAATTCGTAGATTGGCTGTAAAGCGCTTATTTATGATTCTTTTATCACGAAGAAATTATCATAGCTACTTGAAATATGTGGTAATTGAATGTTAAAACATTGGCAACATAATACATAAACCTGTCTCCATAAAAAGCCCTTTTTTGGCAATTTAAAAATGGAATTAAAAACAATTCTTCTAATTTAAATAAATAATTATTGAAAAATGCACAAGAATCTGTATAAAATGTAAAACTTTTGATTTCAGAAAAGAAAAAATTTATAATATACATTTTTTAAATAACAGTTTATTTTCGTTGACTTTCAAAGAATAACTTATATTTTACAAAACATTTAACTTCAGAAGAAATTGTTTAAAAAAGTATTTCAAAATAATTGTTTATTAACATTTTTGCGCAATTTTTGATAATTATTTATTTAAAACACAAGAACTGTTTTTAATTCAAATTTTGAATTGCGCGAGTAGGCATGCAATAAGTGGGAGGCGTCCTGCGGATAAAAAGAGAAAGAGAATGAAATTGGTATTGCTATCTCTCTCTTGCTGTTGCTGTTGCATGAGTCACGCATGCGCAATACGCCGTGAAAGAGAGAGACAGCAATACCAACTTCATTCTCTTGCTCTTTCTATCCGCAGGACGTTGTCGCTTGTACAAGGGCCTATGGCATGTCTACTCTATCTGTAATATCTCTATGGCCCGAACGCAAACACGGTAGCAAATGGCGCCGAAAATTTTTAGCTTCTGTTGGCAATGAAGGAATCTAGTATTTTCCAAAGTGAAAAATTGGTGCTTTTTATGAATACTCGGATTGGAATGCAACAAAATTGTTTCATACAAAAAGTCGTCAAATTAGCCAAGGGTTGACTCCGAATATAGACTTTATTAAAAACATGTAAGCCCTAAGCAGCTATAATTCTTATATTTATGGAGTAAAATGAGGCAATTCAATTTTGAGGTTAGGGCTTCGTTTTATCACGCTTAAACTTTTTATAAACTGAATTTTAAGAAAAAGTAATGTGTTTAAACTTTAATGTTTATGAATTTGATGCCAATGTTTACAGATTTCTGAAAACTTTATCTGTGAAATTTGAGCATCTTTTATTTTTGATTATTATTCATATTTTCGACGTCGGGATATTCAATAGGGATCAAATTAAAGTTCTACATGAAAATGAAAACAAGTAAACTGATTCCTCAGTACGTACCTTTGAATTTGTATCACTGTTGACTTTGTATATCAACGCTTTTCAAGCGGTTCTACTCTTATGTTGATTCTTTTTGTTGACAGCTTCGCACCTATTATTCCACATTAATCGCTTGTTGCCGCAGACCCCGCAGACTAAAATAACAACCGCCTAGCTCAATAAGAAAGGGTAATGTAAAATAAACGTCACGGTTGAAGTATAAAAAAGGTATCACAAGACTGGTGAAGTTTACGCATCTGCGTACTGCGCATGCGTCGCGCCCTTACCGTTGGTGCGCTTATTTAAATGATTATTATTTTTGTTTACAATTGTTTATAAGAAGTTATTATAAAGTGCATAAAAATATTAAAAATTATTTTAAATTTATATTTATTATAAAAAAATGGATTTCTTCATTTAAATCTAAGATTGATTTTTTTTTAAGGAATATATTATTATTTTTTGTAGAAATTGTTGATGTAAGTTGTTGGCTTTAGGGTCAGGAGAATTGAAACTAATTAAGTTGTTTCAA
>JAAAKG020217050.1:0-21994 GCA_010014905.2 Druon quercuslanigerum
CTCGTCAATTTGCTTATGAGCTTCTCGTCGCGTGAAACCCCTCGTGTACAAATTCTGGCCCGCGCAATTCTCTCTTATACACGGCGTGACAGCTGAAATTAAATTATTATAGGTGGATTGCGCATCACCTGATCATCACCTGAGAACTTACTTATTAAAGCAAGGCAGGAGTCGCTGCAATAGGTCTTTTGCCAAAGACTCAGGCCGTATATATAATTGCGATTAAGTGCGAAAATTAAAATTAAAATTACCTTACACTACGTACAATAATTCTCAAAAGTTGCCTATCTTTAAAATTATTTATAAAATCGGCAAAAAAGATCTATTATTAAATTTCGTAAATACTGATGAAGGCTTCTAAGCACACTTCAGAAAAAAATAATTCAGCTTAAAATTGTGTATTTAACAGTAGTTATTTAAAGGTTTAGTTTTTTCTTTCTCCTTAGGTAAAAAACTTTTAATTTTTATTATATCCTAATGGTCAAGGCGTCATTTTATTCTTCCATGGATTCTCTAAATTTCTGTTTGGGTCGATTTTATTAAAAAATTTAATGCAGAAATCATGCAGTTATTAATATTATAAACAATTATAGTTTAAATTTCAGTTAACACCGTCAAACAGAATTGTAGAGAATCCTTCAAAGAATAAGATGAGGCCTTAATCATTAGAAATAAAAAGAGTTGTAATCTTTCCCTTAAGAAGAAGCAAAATCTGAAACTAAATAACTATTGTTAAATAAACAATTATAATCTCAGTTATTTGTTTAAAAGTGCACTGAGAAGCTTCCGCGAATATTTCCGAAAATCAATAATAGATCTTCTTTTTTATTTTGTAAATCATTTTAAAGATTGGCGAGGTTTTAGATTGATTTTACGTAGTGTACATCCTTAATACGAAGAAAGAATATTTCATTGATGATGTCATTAAACTATGTTCAATTCTTTATTCACGCTTCATCAAAAGTTCGCTACTTATTTGTTTTGCTCGTCAACTCAGTTTACACATGAAATATCTGATAGCAAATTGCTACACGGAAAGAAATTTTTTTACAACAGCGGCACTCAACCGTACCGCTACTGCGTTAAACTGCAGGGCTACAATACGCCCTCTGTTTATGACGACTGCTCTCTCAGTGAGGGAACGTCACGTTCCCTATGTGGTGCGCATGTTGCACAAAATTTTTCACATGACAACAGACCTCAAACGTGGCTAAAGTACAGCCTCTATTTCATGTTCAAAATATGTTTGAATACTGGTGTTGACCAAAACCTCGCGTTATACACTCGCGATTCTTCCGGCAACGTTGTTTAAATAATTCAAATATATCTGAAAAGTCGTTTTTTCACTCTGGCTCGACTGGATATTATTAGAAAGAATCGGTATTTCACCAATTTTTAACTCTTAAAAATACTCGTCGAATGACATGTTTTGCGTTAAAATTGGCGAATTCACTAATTAGTTATTAACAAAAAACCATTAGAAAAAGCTATTTTTTCAATAATTTATTAAATCTTCGAAGCAAAATGATTAATTTTATCGATCTGATGTTATAAAGCATGCAATTTTAAGTTGCAGCATCTTTTAATTTACTTTTTTTAAAGTTAAAAGTTTTCTATTTATATAATTTGATGTTATAAGATCTTAATTTTAACTGTTCCATAAAAGTTACAGTAAATAAAACTAAATACATGTGTTGGGATATGAAAATTACCAGTTTCATTAAAAATATATGTCTTCTACCACTAATTATTAATTATTAATGAGAAAGCAGCGATGAAAAATTGAGATTGGCACCGATCGGCTACTTTAGTAACATTGGTGGACTGCGTTCTCTACTCAGGGGCAGCAGTATGCCCTGATAGAAGGGAGCAACGTTGCACTAACTTTGGGAGGCCAACACATTCCCAAAGTTGGCGTTGCTGTCGCTATGACATCGTGGTTGCACTGTTCGACCACTGCGAACGCAGCAGCTGTCTAAAATTTCTTTCCGTAGAGAACGCAGTCAACCAATGTTACTAAAGTAGCCGATCGGTGTCAATATCTATTTTAAGAACATTTTCCTTAACGCAGTATGCATCACTAACACTTGAGAAAATATGAAATGACTTTTCTTATAAAATAAAATAAAACGCAGAAGGTAGGTTTAATGCTTTCACGATTATTCATTATGAAAAAAGTGATATTTTGGGTTTCAATCATGTACAAAACTACGAATTTTGCCGACGTTTCGTTAAAATTGCAGTTCACGAAACGTCAGCAAAATACGCAAATTTGTACACGATTGAAACCCAAAATATCTCTTTTATCGTAAAACGCAGAAGGATTTCACAAAAGTAAAGGATAATTTATTTCGAAACAATTTGTGTTGAATCAGATGGCGAGAATTTAATGTCAATTGCGTTGATATTTCGGAAACTAAAGGAAACTCAAGTAAAATTTTCTGTTAAAAGAAAAATTGCTTTGCAATTATGTTTCGATTTTTCAAACGAAGTATAAACGAAGTTTATACATATGCTACGCTTTTAAAGAAAGTATTTCGTTGAAAACCTGATATTTATGCCATTTTAGATTTGAAAATCTTAAAATATGCTAAAAAAGAGTTTAGGGTGTAAGTATTTTGTATAAATTAGAATACTTTATTGAAATACAAACGTAGTTACATATAAGTGCATTGTAAATTAACGCAAAGAGCGAAGACCCGTATTTCATCCCCATCTAATGTGCCTACATTGTCACTTGCTAATTTCACGTTTTCAAGAGATTGTGCCAAAAGGCGTAAACGTTCATTTCACAAGATAACTTGATAGAGATGAGATTACAGAATATCTTTCTTAAAGATATTAAACAGACACAGAAAGTCCTAGACTTCGTTGCTGTTCTGAAAACATTTGCAGTTGCTAATATATTAATTTACTTGGTTTTACTTTTACGAACATTTTCGTTATCCTGCCGGATGTTGATATACTATAAACATAATAAATTTGAGTGTTAACATTTTCTCAAATATACTTAAGTATTACCTACGTTGAAGTACAGACGATACATTCCTATCAACCATTAGAATTTTAGAACAGAAAATTCTTTTATCCATTTAGACCCCATCATCAGCCTCAATATTGTTTAGATTAGTCTCATCAATTCTTTGTTAGCCATGCTACATCATCTACCAAACATTGGGTTTATTATTTTAAATCTAGAAAGAAAACCGCAAATCGCACAAGAAAAAAGTTTCTGAAATATAAGTATAAAAGTGAAAGCATATTTGATGGTTCTTGTTTTCTCAAATGTCAGCTAAAAAGTGGCATGGAGAATCTGTTCCAAGTGTCAAAACTCATTTCATTTAAATATTACTTATATAGGACAAGAAAGCGAATATAACTTTTAAGCAAGACATCAATATATAACACAGTAGTCATAAATATTCAGTGACTATAAGAAATTTCATTAAATAATTTTTTAGATATTCCTTTCGATTCTGCGGCCACGCGGGTCATCTGTGATGGAACACCCTCACTCTACTTGATTTTCATTCTATTTGCTTATAAAAAAGAAATAAAGGTGGAACGAGATTTTTCTTCAAGAAAAATAATAGAAAATACAGATAATTCCATTTTCAATATAAAAAATGTCTAATTTTCGAAGCAATATTTAACATGCATCGAAAAACAAGACGAAAACGCAAAATTGTCGTTCTCAATTTTAAGATGAAATAGGAAGATATTTAAGTTCTCCTCTAAAAATGAGACATATTAGAAGAAACTTTCACTTTTTATACTAAAAGCTTGTGAAACTGGGGACTTTGGCTGTACTAATGAAATTTTTAAAAAATTGAAGAAAACATGACTGCAATTCATATGACTGTGAAAGTGTCATTCTTTTCTGAACTTGAAGGATGTTATTATCAGTTTGCTTTAACTTTTTATTTTAATGAAACTGTTAAAATAAGGTTTCTTTTTTTATTCAAAAAATTTTACCGTTCCTTAGCCCTATTCACAAAAACAAAGAAAAATAGGAAAGGACTTTACACATTACAATAGGCTTGTACTTTTTATCCTAAGTTTTAACCAAGAAATGCCATATTGGCCGTGATCAATCATTTGCAACGAAAAATTGCAGGTTGATTTTTGGATGCAACAATTTTCAGACTTCTATTCCCACTTTAGAAAGTGGACGGCCAAAAGGATGCACAAAGAGCGTTCTAAAGGGCGTGCAAAGTACGTAATCTGGTATCCCAATTTTGACGTCCTTTTGCATGACCTTTGCCACGAACTTTTTACTTCACTTTCTTATTAAGTTTCATTATAACAGCTTTCTTTATAATAACGAATGAAATTTAGAAAACGATTTTGCTTTCGTTAAGATATCTCTACAGTAATTAAAAATTTCATTCTGTTTCTGATACACATTTCAAGTTGAGATTGGAAATTTAAAGTATTTGAAGAAAGTTTGTCTTTTTTCTTTAAAACTTCATAGATTTCGACAGAAAAACTCTTAAGCTGATTCTCGGATTCTGATCCATATCCGCGTTAGATGCCTTGAGATTGCAAGTTCATCACTAATACACTGGGGATATTATTATTCATATTTGACTTATATTCAAGAAGACATTACCCAAAGTTAGATAATCAAACAGACCAGCCGGTAAAAGGGGTCGCATTGAAGGGTGACATGACAATTACTGAATCCTTTTCGATACTGTTTTTTTTATCGCGTTTTGAATATCAGTAGCGGTTGAAGTTATATGTCCAGCTGAATCCCTTTTTGTAGTCAGTATCGACAAAATTTGTCTGTTTGCACATTTCGCTGTTCTTATTTGCTGTTTTTGAATTAATAATTAGGTTAAAAGTATTTAAAAACAATGTATTAGTCATTTTACGATGTGATGATTGGTTCTTACACATGAAGCCTGGATGAAAGCTAATTTTTAAAAATTATTTATTACGATTTTATATATTTTTATTTGATCACATTTCAATAAAGCGAGAATTTCGTGATAAAGTGACGTATTGTTATGCAAACCCTATTAGACTTAATCAAGGTTTCGCTCCTGGAATGCCTTCTAATAGTTTGAAAGCGTCAAACGAAAATGTTGTTTTTGATTTATTTTGGGTTACGCTTGACAGCTCCGATCGGCTTTGGAAAGGACTGTAATCTAAGTATTTTTGCTGCCTAATCGAGGATTCAAGAAAGAAGGACTCAAACGGCCTTCACAGGCATTTTAATTTTTAATACCTTTAAATACAAGCCTTGTGGCCTGGCATAGACAGAAAGACTTCAACTCATATCGATGTTCCTTCCAAAACTAACCTAGAATGATAGATACATATAAATGAGAATAAATTCTTTGCGGAATTAGGACTTCAAGGAAAACATTTTTTATGAAACATTCACAAAAATTAACAATTTATAAGACCATGCTATTTCAGTCCCTGTGTGTCCTCGAGTGCGAACAAAGACATTTTCACGCTTTGAATTCAATAACTGGAGCTTTCTAACGATTTATAAGACAGATATTTAAAAACATTATATCTTACAAGGTCTTCTTGTGAAAAGAACGATCAAAAAGACTCAAACCAAAGAATATACTTGCAAAAGCAAAGAATATGTTTCTTTGAAAAAGTGCGCGAATGTAACTTTTCCCACAAGATGTCTATATATGATAGACTGGTCATAGACGTTCAATGATTATGACATACTTGATCACCTAATTTATTAATGGCCCCTTTATATTCTCTAAAAAGGCGAATCATCTGTTTTGGACAGCTTCCCTTTAGTTGTTTTTCGTTATATTTATTTCTAGAAATGATATAAAAATTAAAGTAAATATTTCTTTAAGAAAGATAATGATAATTTCAGATAATTTCACTTTTACTCTTGAAATTCAGCGATTTTTGATGCAATATGCTACATGTATCGAATAAGGATATGAAAATTGCAAAACGTTCGTTCTCTTTTTTGAAACCGAAATTGGCAGATATTAAATTTATCTTCGGAAAATGATGTATATTGGAAGAAACCTTCAAGCTATTTGTTATACCGCAAACCTTTAAAACGCGGAGTTCGTTTGTATTTATGAAAATTAAAAATATTTCACGAAAATCTCACTGCAAATCAAATGCATCAAACAGTTTCGTTCCCTTCTGAACTTAAAGGGCATTAATATTACTTTGTTTCTACTTTTTGTTTGTTATACAAATATTGAAAGGTTTATTTTTGCCCGGATGAAAAATTTTTTTAAATTTTTTAGCCGTATTCGTCAAAACAAAATAGGAAAGGACTTTACGCATACAAAATTCTTGTGCATACCTTCGACCCTTAGGTTTAACCAATTCTGTGGACGGGATCAGACTTATAATTGATAAATTGCATACTCATTTTCAGGTATAACAATGTTCACACTTTTATTTAATTGTAATAGTTTTATTTCTGAAAATGTATAATGTTAAGTTTGTAACAGAATTTTACTTTGTTTCAAATATCGAAAGACTAATTGAAAAACTTTTATTTTGTTACTGGAAGATATTTTAACTTACCTTTTGATAATTAAACGTATTAGAAGAAATTTTCTCTTTTTTCTTGAAAATCGTCCACATTTCGAAGAAAAAGCTTCAATGATGCTGGAATAACGGTTTACGCTGTTCGGAACTCCATCCCATATTTGAAAATGTTACAATCGAGAATAATAACGTGATAAGTATGGAAATTACAAGAACATGGAACATAATTAATTAATTAATTAATTTTTTCTTGTAGTTTCTTCTTTTCTTCAGCTAATTTTTTCTTTATTTAATTTTTTCTTGTAGTTTCTTCTTTTCTTCCGCTAATTTTTTCTATTCTTGTTGCAACATTTTTTTCTATGCAGCCTTCTGCTCCTTAATGTCCTGTTTTTTTTTATCGAGTTGGCCTTAAACCACTCATCCAAAGTCCCAGCTGCAGGTAGCTTTTCTTACCAGTTGCTACAAGGTTGACTTATCTTTTTAGACAGACGTTATGTTGTTAAAGTAAATGCTTGTATAAAACTTTCATTGATATTTTTTTAAATACTATCTGGGGACAAAATGAAATTATTAACACAAGAATCATATTACACGACATTAGGTGATTTTTACTAAGCTCTATTTGTCTACTTACCTTCTTGATCCATACACATTTCACGATTTTCCTTGCATTTCCACCCAAATTATTCGTAATGCGATCTTTCTTCTCCTTTTGCTGCATATTTTTTCGCAATACTTGATGAGTATTATTATTTATAAGATCTTCAGAGAAATTTATCTCTGAAAAAATAACATATGACAATTAAGAAACAAAAGAATATGGTTTGTAACTATTAATGATGATTTTTCAGAATTTGTTTACAAACCTGCTTGATGAAGCACATTATCAACGTCAGTATCTAGATATGAATTCGCAAGATGCGTCCTACGTGAAACTCCATTATTATTTACCTCCAGAGGTAGAACTTTAGTTACAGTTTCAAGGAAACTTTGTCCTATGCTTTTGTCATACGAATAGTTATTGTGCAATGATATGTTTATTCGTGAGTTCTAATCACGGAGAAGAATGTAAAGTCGTTTTAGCCATATAAATGTGCCGACAGACCTCATCAGAGGGTCGACTATAGGACAGCTTTTGAATATGGCTAAAGCGACAATCTCTAAAAGGCTGAAACAAGAGGTCTAAATCGACAATCTCAGAAAGGTGACTCGATTGGCTCGGACCCACGCCTCGGTCATCATAAGCTGGCTGACCCGAACATTGTGAAGGGTCGATTTGGAAATCTCGGATGTTCGGCATGATTTTCTCAAAAATTCGACTCGATAATTTTATACTCGAAAGTATAAAATATTACATAAATTATAAGTGAATAAATAAATTATAAAATATAACTATAATAAAAAATAAATTATGAATGGGTTAAAATTAGATCAATGATTTAGATATAAATGCATAATTTTTTTATTAAATAGAACTTATTATATAGAAGTTATATGATATTACTGGACTGCACTTTGCCTCACAGTAAAAAAATTTCCTGAGTCTTCACATCTGAGAACTGTTCGATGATTTACGAACTCTCATTATCTAACGAAAATTTGTTTAGATATTTTCTGAACTTTGTGAGCAAAAATGTTTTCCCAAAATGATACAGTTTTGAAAGTATCACATAAAAATACGCCAATGAGCAATCAGAGCTTTCAATGACGATGTAGAAGAGACTGTACCTAAGTTATAACGCATATTTATCACAATTAATTTAAATATTTTAACTTAAATCACAAAAATGTAAAGCTTTCGTTGAACATTATTCTAGAAACAAATATTAGGGAACTAAGTTAAATACTAAGTTAAATAGTGCAACTTTACTGTTCAACTTGGTCAACGTCTCGTGCCAGCTGATTTTCTGCTTATTGAACCGTCCCATAAATATTCCTTAGAAAAAAATAAATAATAAAGGAGCAAAAGTAATCATTCAGTAATTTTTTTATTTAAATAAAATTCTCACTTAAAAAGTAAAACTGTCAACAAAGAGAAATACTTTTCTATCCCAAAAGATGAATTTTTAACCAAATATATGAATTTTCAACCAATGAAGCAAAAAGTTCAATTTTTAACAAAGAAGATTCACAAAAAGAAACAAAATATAATCTTTACAGCGATTTCAGAGTAAACTTAACCTGTTACAGCTCTATTAAATTTTGTTTTATGTCCATGCAAAAAAATCAACTTTATCCACTTGAAAATTACCCTCAACAAAAATTCACTTCTGTTATTTGTTTTAAAAGTTTTTTTATCCAAAAAGACTAATTTTTAACAAAATACATGAATTTTCTACCCAACAGTAGAATTTTAACTCATGCAGTATACTATAAAAAAAAAATAAGAAACAAACAATTTTGAACCAAAAAGATGAATTTTCGACCAAGGACAGTTAATATTCTGTAGAAAATAGAAATTTTCCATTTATTAAATGTACAGGATAAAGTTTCAACCAAACATGGAATAGTTAAATTTTTGATTAATAATAATTTTAACAACAAAAATAGATGTTGAACAATGTTCTTAAATATTTAATCAAACAAATGAATTATCTACCTAGCCGACTAATATTTTACCAAAAAGACGAATTTTAAACAAAATAAATAATCTTTTAGAAAATTATTTAATTTTAAAGCCAAAAATTTGATAACAAAGTTTTCGAATTTTCAAGCGAAAAATTAATTCTCGGTCAAAAGAGACGAATTTTGAACAAATTACATGAAGTTTCTGCGAAATGACTCAATTTTATAGCAAAAAAAAAACAAATCACCCACAGAAAAGTCAAATTTTCAATTAAAAATATTACTGTTAAAGTAAGAAATTTAATTTTCGAACGCAAAAGGCGATTTTTATACAAAGCAGTAAAATTTTTAACATAAAAGTTTATTTTAAATAAAATACTTTATTTTTCCATAAAAAATTTGAACTTTCAACTACAAAAGAAAATTTTTTAACCAAATAGTTAAATTTTCACCTGAAATAGATCAATTTTTTACCTAAAATAAAATAGCTTAACGGTCATTGTAAATGATTTACTTTCAACCAAGCATGAAATGAAGTTTTATCGAAATAGTTAAATTTTCATTAAAAAAAAAAACTTAAACAAAATTAGCGCATTGGTTGCATTTTCAATCAAGTAATAGAATTTTTAATCAATCGAAATGAATTTTAAAACAAAAATATAATAGTAGCCTGTTCAATAAAACCAAAAAGAACTTTTACCTGAAAAGTTGGATTTTCTTATTGGATGTCAGTTTTCAGTCCCTCCCTCCCCCATAGAACTTGCAACGTAGTTTAAGTAAAGTACCACCAGACCACTTTTTATTTCAGGCCTATTAAGTATTATAAATAACAGAAAATATGTGACATACTTAAAACTTACTTCAAAATGGGTTCTAAGATACACAGATCGACTGAAACTTTATCCTGTGAAGAGCTTTCTACATCGGTACAAGCGTGGATGACGTATATGTAGCGCTGAATGAAGTTCCAAATTTGTTGGCCGGTATTGGGGTAGGCGACGTTTAGTGCTTGATATACTTTAAAGCATACGTCTACTGCTTGCACGATACTGTCCATCAAATACCTTATGCCATCAGCGCAGTGCCGGATTAACCATAAGGCCAACACAGTCAATGGCCTAGGGGCCCAAAGACTTTCGGGGGCCCTTAGGTTGTGTGTCTTCAAAATCTGGGGATTATTCAAAATTTAAGATGAAAAGCCTTAAAATTGCCATTTGTTTATTCAACATTTTACTTGGAAATCACTTTGCGCTGAGAGCTAATGGTTCTCCTAATCTATATAACTTTTATTGCTCTAATTGTCTAATAAACTCAGTATTTGTACCTGAGGGTTCATTTTTCGTTAATGCACAGAATTAGGCCTGGATTACCATGCCGGTTGCTTCCTGAGGTAGAAATAATAAAGACTAACAATAAGATGCTACCCCGCCCTCAAAAAATGAAAAATGGTGTGCATATTTTGAAACAATCTATTAATGAAAACACTCGAATCAAAATAAGTAAAAAAAAGTAATTCAGAAACTGCGAAACTTAAGCTAAACTTTCAGATGTTACACATGTAAAATAAGTGTAATTTGTAAGTACACGCGATAAAGTAGGTTACAGGTGCGAGCCTCTTGACTCAGATTAAGTGACAGCCAATTTTTAAGAGTTCGGAGGTTATGATTAATTCCATTTTCTTTCAGTGCTGAATATTTTTGAATGATACTTATTATTATATATATTTGCAGTCTAACTTTCGTTCTTATTATTGAAATTTTTTTATTCGCTAACTTACTTTTAAATAATTAATAAATTTAATCATCTGTCAAACTGTTTCATAAATAGAACATGTTTCACGATAGGTACTTTTACCTTATTCTTGTCTCCTTTTTGCATACGTCATCAACATAATCATATCTTGAAGCACACAGATCCGATTTTTTAATAAAATTTTTCCATTATAGATTATATATTCTGGATTACACGCGGAAAAAATGCATAAACATCTAACACTGAGGGTCGGTGCTATTGTTCTCTTTTTTGATTATTAAACAAAATATAAACATTTCGCCGAAAATGCGGCTCTGCTCACTTCGAGGTATGGTTATGTAGATTACATATGCATAAAATTAGATAAAAATATTCAACCGTGTGGCCTCGAAATTCAGAACCGGTTACACATTCTGATAAAGGGTCTTAAACGCGATAATCTGTCAAACATAATTCTGTATTTTAGTGTATTGTTCAAAATTGGTCAAAACATAAGAATTAAGCAAAAAGTTTGAGGGTCATTGACTTTAAGCTACTCTTATTTAAGAATACTCAGTCATCTGTTAACTCATTTTCAATTGTTTGAACGATTTTAACTTATTTAAACATTCAATTTTTCAGGGAAGTCGTGAAGCGAACGTATTTTCTCGACCATATTTGTTCCTTAATCAATGATAAAATAAAATATTTTTTTGCATAAATACACAATTATTTAAACAATATTTGTTTTTTAATGTAAAATTGAAATTTGTCATTTACTATTTTTTTATCCATAAGAGTGCCTTAAAGTCATTCGCAATCAAAATTTATGATTGTTTCCTATTCTCTAATGAATTCTGAACAATATACTGAAATACAAAATTATTTTTCAGATATCTATAGGGCTTAAACATTGGATTCACAAAAGGCTGACATTTTCCTGTGTCAAATCAATGAGGCACTGCATGGTCTTTGCGCGACACATAAATATTAACTGATTTCGCTTGAATTTGGAAAATATTTTGTTTTAGTGTATTCGAACAAAACTGGGGAGTTACAGCAAAGAAATTTAAATAGTTTTAAATCTTTTAGTCTAGTCCATATGTGGATTGAGTGTGCATGAAGTCGGGACAAGACGAAAATTGGCAATTATCTTTATTTTGGGGTCCTGATCAAAACCCAGAAAAGATCGCACAAATCAGGCTCCTCCTAACAAAATGGCGGCAAAAATTATCGTTCTTTTAAATGTCTCGTTTCCAATGCACTTTACAGCAAAATTGGTTCTGCAGAAAGTTGTAGAGCATACCATTTCCTATCAGTTCTGTCATAAACAAAATTCGCGATTATTGATAATTGATGAGTTATGGTAGAAAAGGCGGAGCAATTTTTTGCAATTTGCAAAAAATGTCGAATTTTATCTTGAAATTTGAAAAATTATTGATTCTTATCGTTTTTATATTACTATTATGTCATTATATATGTATTAATATATATAATAGATACATCACTCACTTTTACATCACCTTTGAAGTAGAGTAAGTGAAGCCTTTTTTTAAACGTGGCATCTCCAATAGGCGTAATCAACAATATTTTTCTTCCAGAAAAGCAGCAAAATATGATCAGCTGTATTTGATGTTAGTTAATTAAGGTTTTGGTTACAGTCTTTTTGAGCGCTTGGATGTATCTGCTAGACTTCTTTTTGATGGACTGGATGGGTCAGATTAATTTGTGTCTTCTTGAAGGTCAACAAGATTTTTTTCAGCATTACTTGATATTTTTATTAGTATGTCGACTTCTCCAAGCTCTTTTCCATTTTCCTTCTTCTCTTCAGAGTCTGCTAGGATTTCCGAAACTTTTTCGCAGGATTTTCCATTGATTTCCTGTAGCCACATTTCGAATCGCGTCCTGTTTTGTACTTACAGGAAATAAATCGACACAATTCCTCTGAAGCAGGATCTTTTTTGCTTGTGAGTGGCGTATGCCCATTGTTTACTTCGCTTTCATCTCCATTCCTATGGATTTTTTTATTGTCCATCCATGCTTGGACTCGACGGTAGGTCGGTAACGAATATTTCTCCTGAAATAGTAACAAGTTCAGAATCGGAGGTCACTGCCACTGAATGCGTGTACGGCAAGTATGTTTTCTGCTATAGCTGCGTCAAAATCGAAACTTTCAAAAGAATATTTTTTCATGAGTTTTACCTTTGCTCAGTGCTTTAAGAAAACATCTCAATGCGCTTTTCTAACGCATTCTTGAGAACTAAACAATCTACGTCTTCACCTACTATGAATACCGAATAAAATGATGGACATATACCGCGACGTGTTGTCGATCAATGTGTCCGCATCTTCTATAGCTTCATTTACTGTAAAGTTAGAATTTTATTTGTTTCGTGGAACGGAAATTTTTCTTGCGTGACGTTTTTTAAAAAACAAAACCTGTCAGCACTCTTTGTACTGTTGCTGACTCCATCAGTTCGATATCCATCAAGAACAAAACTTGCATTTGCACCATAATATGCCCATACGTACTGCACGTAGTTCGCACAGATTGATGCAGAAGATTCGCTACGATGCGAATGTGAAAGGCCAGAAGGGATTGTAGAGAGAACATTTGACGCACAGGCGCATTCCATGATTTGGAAAATAGTGATAAGGGAAACGAGGAAAATTCGAATTTCACATATTCTAAAGAATTAAAGTATAAAATCTAAAGAATATTTACTCTGGTTTATGCTTGCCATCTTCAAACACGAATGTTTAAGAATTAATGCGGAAGTGAGTAGTCCAGATATTCCATCCATTTGGATAACTTCATATAGTACTTATGTATATATAATATGATTAAGCAATGATATATTATATTATTTATAGACATATAATAACATAATAGTAATATAATAACGATACAAATTAATAATCTTTCAAATTTCAAGGTAAAATTTGACAATTTTTGCTAATTGCACAACTTTCTGCATAACTGCTTTTGAGTTAAAGTGCATTGGAAACGAGATATTTCCAAAAAACGCGATTTTTGCGGCCAATTTGCAAATTAATGTATTAGCAGGAGCGTGAATTGTGCGATCTTTTTTAGGTTTTGATCAGGGCTCCAAAATGAAGATACATGTGAGTTTCAGTCTTCTTCCAACCTTTTGCAACATCAAGCCTTTTTGTGTTTCAATTGGCTGGACTACTAGTGTGATATAAAAATAAAAAAAATAAAAGAGCGCGTCACGCTCCAAGTAACGAAAGGTGAAGGCAACTGTTGATAATGCATTGTGTCTGCGAACAAGGTGCGTCTCCGCTCTCAGTTCTGCCCTCTGTTCTGAGCTTGAGAATACGCCGTTCCCATATGAGCACGGTGTGCGCTTTGAGGGTAGTTTCAATATATTCACCAGGTGCAAATAGAGCTGCAAGTCTTCGAAAGGTATGGTAAGTTACCTTCATCCACTTTGTCAAATTTTTAAATTTTTTCTGTGGATCTGCCAGGGGTGCTAGTTGAAGTTGAAGACCGGCCTGGCGAAAGGTTTCCCTAACTCAACTTCCCTTTTTTATTTTAATCCATAATTTTCCTTTATACATCAATCCTAATTTTAGTTATTTAAAGATGTAAATATACAAATGAAATTCGTAAGAGAAAGGAATTAAATCAAAAGAATTTGCAGTCAGTTCCACAAGAGCGTAGTCAAGATTTCTCCAAAATAAAAAAAAAATATTTATGAATATCAGCTTTAGGGGTTTAAAAAAGATTATTTGGACTGTGATACTCTTACCTAATATGGCGTCTATTCCCCATGATTTTCGATATTAGCTTGGTAGCGTCGGGGCATGCTTTTCACCAAACTTTCGGTCGTAGTTCAGGGTGACGATCTCTAAATGTCACGTAGCTGTCAAGTCAACTATTTTATATTGAAGACACGCTTTCCCCGAAGTTTCTGCTTCATTGTAGACCACAAAGTTTCTATGGAGTATGCATCTGGAGATTGAGAGGGCCAGCTGAAGACATTGATGCCATTTTCATTCTTCCATTGGCTGCACAGGTGGCTGTATCCATTCTATATTTCCTTGCCCAAACACTTTTCTGTATACTTTATCAAAACCGTCTGATGGATTTAAAGCAGCCTTTTAGCGTTTTGGTTACAAATACAATTTGATAAAATTGATAAAGAAGTAGTCCAAATTAAGTGTAAATGTGTGGAAAAAGAAAAATGAAAAAATTCTTACTTCGGGGAGATGGCCAGTGTGTGAGATTTAAAGTAGGAACGATGTTCCGAGATTAAAGTTGAAAAAGGGAAGGATTGTTAAAAAGTACTAAAAACAATGTATGCAACTACAAGCCCCTTTCGTTAGTAAGCATAAACAGTGAGTAAAAACAAAATAGGACAAAAATAAGTCAGAGCGACCGTACAAGTAAAGTGACTCGGACCGGGTCATGTACAGTACTAACTGCTCCTACATTCCTGCTAAGTATGCGGTTTCCCGGAGGGATGAATGGACAGCATTGTCAGGGCCGTAAAAGCTCCGAAATCAACCGCGATCCCGATAATTAAATAAAAGAAGCGAGAAATCACCAATATTTTGGGCCACCGTCGTGATAGATTCACGAATTACTTCATTAGTAGAAGCTGCAATGACAGGCCTCAAGTGGTACGCCCACCATCATTTATACATGAAGTATGCGACCCCTCTGAAAATTGTTATGATGGGCCACTTTCTGTAGATTCTGGAACAGAAATTGTTAATGAAACTAGTTTGACGACAGGCATCTTCAACAGATCAGTTGCCATCTTCAAAGACACGGAGGGAATTCGACTATTTGCGAGAGCCCACTCAGTAGAAGAGATCTCTTGTAGAATCAAAACAAATTCACCAATCTTGAACAGAATATTTGACTTCTAACATTTAGGACGAGCCTGTAGATCTTCAAGATATTCCGTCGACCATCATCTCGAAATGAGTACAGCGGCGTGGAATGGTCACATTTCCAAGTTGTGTGGTTGTCGATGATACAACGATCAATCTTGTCCCACTCAGCTGAAGCCTTGGAAATTAGTTTGCGTAACTATCGGTCAGCTTCCACGAAATTTGTCCCATTGACTCTGTAAAGAGTATGACTGACGCCCCGTTCGGTCGAAAACCATTTATAAGAGGCAATAACACCCTCCGCAGAGTAATCTGATACAACCTCTAAATGTACGGCTCGTGTGGCACAGCACGCACATATAACAATATATCCCTTGTATGCTTTGTGACCTGGCTCTTTGGTCGTACTTTTTCAAATAGGGCCAGCGCAGTCCAATTTGGACAGTGCAAATTGTCGAACTGGTGGGGCGACTCTCAAAGATGGTAAAGGGCTAATAGCGCATCCTCAAGTAAGACAATGTTACTTAAGGATCTCCATGTAACATGAACTGATGTTCATCCCTGACAATCAAGGTGGTTAACGGTGAGTCCTTAGGCAAGATGTAAGGACATCTCTCCACGTAATTCAGTATCTCAGGACTCAGTCGACCTCCCGAACTCAGTAGTTCATCAGAATGACTAAAGATAGCAGCTTGGATTTTGGACTTAATTTCGAAACATGCAATTGTCTTTTTATCTTGATGATGTACTCAGAAAAGGCTTTTACCTTAATGTGGCTGATGAACCTTTGTATAGCCAATAGATAAGCCGTCGTCGGTTGATGAGGCGGCCGCTCGAATTTCTTCTTACGACGCCGATTCAAAAACTGAAAACAGAGAGAAGTAATTCTTACCAACTTAGTAAGCGATAAACATTAAGTCTTGAGTCGCCGATGTCGTTCCTGAGATACGAGAGCATCAGTCTGAAATCCTAAGCAATCTGGAGACAGCTGCCACAGAATGCCAAGAGAATGAAAACACAGATCCTGGTTTAGCAGAAAAGACGTATCATTCTCTCGGTGTTCATCCGTTACTGCCTGCAGAACCTCTTCCATGTTTGAAACCCATTTTTTAAGAGTAAAGCCTTTTCTTGTAGTAACGGGTCCACCTGTCTGCGGTTTTCTTGCTATACGTCGACATCATCAGCCCTCGAGAGTACATCACCAACAAAGATTTTCATGTTTATAATTGGAGTAGCAAGTGTCACCCTCATCCTCAGCAAAATGGAGCAGAGTACGACGAAGAAGCAAACACAAAAGTGACAGGTTTTAGATAGAAGGCTCGAATCTCTTGATAACAACTCTCTCACCAAAAAATTTGTTGCATATTTTGATCCTTTAAATGGAACATTCTCGATGTCCGCGGTGAAGACGACCGGCTACTTCCTCCATCGCCGGATGACATTCGCTAGTTCTATCTGCAATATCGAGCCATAATACGAGAGATCGTTGAAGGACACCCCTTGATCTGCATATTGAGAAGCGTTGAAAACGACTTGCAATTTCGTGCTCGAGCTGTTGACTTTTATCCCTCAATGATGTGGTAAAAAGTAACATTGATTGGGTTTTAAATCTTCTACCTTGAAGATTAGTTCCGTCTCTTCAAACTCTGCGTACTCCTTGAAAACTTCAGAGTATTTCTTGTATAATTTGGGTTCGCACCGGAAACATCTTTCCATCTGGACGAGAGCCCAGTAAGCTGCCGCTCTTGAATCTCCAATATTAAAGGAATGATCCTTTAGAGGTAGACGCACGATGTAGCGCCTCTACTCTAAACATTTAATTCACCGTACGAGAGTCAGCTCATGAAGTCTACACATTCATTACGCATCAGGCGGTAAGGCGCTTGGTCTTCATGTTAGAGGTCCGCGGTCCGATCTCTAAGCCTGTACCTTTGAAATTTTTCTACAAACATTTACCGTATTGTCAGTGGTTCGAATACCACCTTAAGCTTTAGGTCTTCCTAAGTGCACTTAGCAGCAACCTCGTCCGTGCATAGTAAATTAAAAAAAGAAACCAGTTTTATATACTTAATATGTTTACTACACTAGTCTACAAATGAAAACAAAATTTTGTAGGGTAAGCAGAGGCAGCGCTGACCGGTGGAACAAAAGGTGATTTTTCATATATCATCGCTATTATTTAACAATTTTAATTCTACTTTGCATTAAATAAATGTATTTCATTATAGAGATAGTGTTACTTACTAAAAGCTTGAAAATTAAATTTGTAAAATAAAAATTCTCTGACAGAGATATAAAGTTTTCCACATTAAAAGCAGTAAATACAGTACAGTCAAATATATTTTAAATGTCATAAATAATTGAGACCTCATCAGGGGTCAACGCGACCAAGATCACAGTTTACAAGTGCTTTGGCTACATGGAAGAAAATATTGAATATTATTTCTCTCACTCCACTCGGTAGAGCAGTTTTTTTGTATTAGTACAGTAAAAACATTGCATGAAGTCCTTTTCTAGTAGAATGTCAAAGAATAAGAAGTTATTTCACAGCTATCATTATTTGTATTCAAACTAATTTATTCTTCTTGCGGGATATGCGTAAAGGTGATTTTTTCAGTACATAAAATGCCTTAGAAATGAAACATCATTTTTTCCCATCCTCAGATGTTTTGATTTTCATTAAAAGCTACAGTTGGCTTCAGTTATCACTGGAGGGGGGGGGGCAAATACGCCGAAATACAGCTTGTTAAATATGATTATATTATCACATCATTGACTTATTCATGCTTAATACTTATTGAAGGATACTATACTATAATTTATAAGTCGAAATGAGAAACAAATGTATCAATTCCAAATCTTATTAACTTTAAAAAAAATCATTGACTGTTAACTAGTCGGCGTGTTCCTCCTTACCTTACATTCAGTGAAGGTAGATTTTTTCAAACACATTTCAACCTTCTAAACTTTAAAATCGTATTAAAAGATTTGTATGGTACGGTTTACGAAATTTTGTTTGTTTATTTTGGTCCGAAACAATGACTTTTTTCATATTTCGGTCCATCGCACCTCAACTGCCAAATTTATCACGGAAAATGGCACTAACATTCTTTGCAGATTCGATGATCCTTACCTTCAAGTCCTGGTGAAATTTGTTTTACAAAAAGGTACGAAAGACTACCCTACATAGAACACCTCTCCAAAAAAACCTGGTCTTTTCTTTTGGTTTTCAAAATAAGTAAATTAGTGCTCCAAATTTTGGAAAGAAAATTCAATATTTTTAGCGAAAGTAGCTATAATTAGTATCGAGTCAGAAATCGATTTTATATAAAATTGTATTTTGTACTAAAAAGTGGTCGACATTTCTCTGGCACTTTGAAAATTGAATTCTTAAAAAAATGGAATTTTGAGAAAAAATTTAAGAACAATTTCAAGAGAATACGTCCATAAAATTATTCTTTATTTTATTCAGTCCAAAAGAGTTAATTAACGTCTCAGAAAGCTAAAGCTATGGCAATTGGCAAGCCAACCATCGCCCTCTCTTGTGAGGTCCAATGTACGGGAGTGGGTGGCTGGTACGGCGAAGTCGCGCCAGTCGCGCACTCGCGGTTTATGATACCCCCGAAGAATTATCAGACGGGAAGAAGTTGTGCGTTACCCTCTTGGTCATTATTACACAATCTGAGAGAAATTTGAAATTACTGGAATTTAAAGGGACGTTTATTATGTGTGGGAAAAAGCCCGCAAGCTGAAAAAAACACAAAATCTGTTAATTTATTTTATGAAAGAAAATAAAAGATGAAGACAAAGGGGTAGAGGAGTTGAAGAAAAAAAGAAATTTGCTGATAGGTCAGGGGTGGTAAAGGCCACCTCTAACTGGGTGACTTCTTCATCAAAAAGTCTTTTGGCATCGCGTGTTTGCGAAGAGGGTCAAAATTATATTTTCCCAGAAAGGATATATGTTCAAAAGGCGATAATGAAGTAGATTCGTAAAATTTAATGGCGGTTTCTCTGATACACTCCGTAATATATGGCAGTTTAAATTATCGATGAAGGACAGAGTTCTGAGTATATCTAGGGGCTCTTGTGATACGTCTGAGAAATTTATTTTGAATTATCTGAATGTGATTATTATTGCTTTTTGACGCACCTCCCCATATTTTACATGCATAAGTTATGATTGGTCGAATAAAAATTTTGTAGATTAGGGTTCCATAAGCAGATTTTAGACTTTCATGCATGGTTTTAAGTTGAAGTCTTCTTGTATCCTTGGCGATTAGCCTCAGTTGCGAGAAAGGGCAGTACTAGCGCTGCACAACGACCAAATGCGAAACTAAGGCTGGCAATGGGACTACGTGGCTGAAGAGGCATTAGTAGCGAAAGTTTACATTAGTATCACACACAGTATAAAAATGATATCCTTCGCAGCTTCCAAAACTAATTAAAGGTAAATTATCTAAAGTTATCAGCACATACTTTCCCGAGTCGAAATATAGGCCTTACTTTAACACTCCCCACGAAACAAAAATCCATTCACTTTTTTTGAATGGGTTTCGAGGGCTTTGGAATTGCGTGTCTGTCACTGGAATTCCAGATTGCCGCCGATTGGTTTTTTAAAGACTTTCAGTCGTTATAATTTTTTGACCAACGTATATGCCGCAAAAACTCTTACAACATGTAGAACTGAAATGGCAAAAGAAATCTTGTAGACTTGCGCATGATTTCTTTTAATCTTTCGATCATTTATAAATTTTAAAAATTATGTGAAATATGGCAGCTTAATCTAAAAAAAGTCGGTCTCATTCAAAAAGAAGGAAACCGATTTAATATGACCTTGCTTGAAATGGTCATTGCAGTATATGGCAGTTTCGAAGCTGCTTGATAAAATGACCGATTTACATAGTCGCAAACCAATTCAGTTTTAACTTTCTGAATCTGGAAATGACAGATACGCAATTCACAGAGTCGTCTTTTGAATGAATTCTCTTTTCCTGGGTCTTCGCGCTAATATTTTTAGGGACTAAGGTTTTAAAGTAGAGGATATTCCAATATGATTTTTGCCCCTAAATTAGCGCTCTTATGGGCACTAATTTCTACATCTTCCATTGAGGGCGCCAAAATAGGGGCTTAGTTTTTGCTTACAATTTAACGCTGCACATTTCTACCTTTCTGTACCAAATAAAATTATTTTACGAAAAATTAACAACAGCGTTGAAAAAAATTAGTGTCATTTATTGAATGAATGAAGATACAAAAAATGTTGATTTTTTCATTCGTCAACAAATTTTAAATTTTATGGAATTTGGAATGAAAATATATTTTTTTTCTTAAATGAAGATACAAAATGTTATGAAATATTTACAAAACTCCACAATGTACTCATTTCACTCAACTTTTGTCAATCTGTCGTCAAATAATATTATTTTCGTGCACTTTAAATTTTGTTTTGCTGATGAATTATTATTTCTTTTTCTTTACAATTTTTTTTATTAGAATCCTTCAAAATAGAAGAAAGTTTTATGAGGCAAACTTACTAATTATTAATATCCAAAAGATATTTAACTATCATAAACCAGTAACAGTTTGTTTTAATAACTAACGGATGAATCGGAAGAACCGGGAGAAATTCCGAAGAAACTTTCACCTGGAGAAAACCGGGATAAAGTCGGGAGAGAAATATTACGCCCGATGATTTGAGGCCTTAAAACTAAATTTTTTTCTGATATTAATTTTCAGATTAATTCTCCGAGGTTTTAAATATAAAGTTTTAAAATATTTTAGCTTCAAATTCAAATCATTATTTAAAATGACAAGCCTATTTCGCTATGTTAAATATTCCAAATGTTCATATTAAAAGCTTCAATATCCAGTTTTGGATTTGATAATTTTATGTGTAAATATAAAGCAATTTTGAACTGCAAAGCTTAAAATTGTATATTTTCAAAAAATCTAGTTATATTACAGAAATCTAGTTGTTTATTATTTATTTTAATTTCGAATGTAATTTCATAAAATTTCCCGATTTTTAATTGCAGATATTTTATTGCAGAATTCTAAGAGTTCTAAAGGATCAAAAAGACAAAAATTAAACTATGTAACTAAAGTCGATACATCAACAAATGCATAAGCCCGTAATTTTAAATGGTTAAAATAATTTTAGAGTATTTTAAAGTAAAATAATTTTAGAGTACTTTTAGAGAATGACATTATTATTATTACACCATTAGGCCGTTTCCCTTTCCGGGTAGGCGTGACTCAATGGTAGGGAGGGGAGTAGTGTGAGGAAGGGGTTATAAAATTTTTAGATTGATCTGGAATTCTCGCGTTACTTATTTAA
>JAAAKG020217061.1:0-21993 GCA_010014905.2 Druon quercuslanigerum
GGCACGAGATAGGTACAGTATATAATCTTGACTTTGAATATAATTATATATTCGAAAAAGGGCTAAATAAATTAACGAACACTTATAGTATTCAACAAAGGTTTGCTCGCTATTTATACAAATATGGCGTACTGGAATGATATTTTTATTCACACGGAACATTTTTTTTACGCATAAACACTTATTAGCTCGAAACTTAGTTTTGCAGCAACGTTTAGAAAAACCTTGCCCCGTAAAAAGTTCATGAATACAATCATCAAGTTTTAATTTAAAATTTGTATCAGACAGAAGTTTTTTTTTAATAAAGGCTTGTTAAATTTTAAAGAGATTTGTGACAGGAGATTTTTTGAAAATGATTTTCACCATATATTATTTCATAAAAAAGTTAATAATTTCAATTACAGAAGTGCCATTTTTCTTAAAACTTTCAGATTTAAGAAAAAAAGGTCTTGTATCAGTGCAAGAATAGGGTGGTACAAATGTACACATATACGCCTCGAAAAAGTTTTTGAAACTAATTAAGAATAAATTCAAAATTCAAATTTAGCTATATTGAAATAGGAATACTATATATTCATTATATGAGTTAGGCCTGATATTACTCATAATGCCTGGGCAATTTCTGAAATGAGCAATTCCGTGTCAAATCATGAAGTTTTACAGGAATTTCCCATAAGAAAAAAGCCATTTTTGTAATTGTTATTTATAATCGTTGAAATAATGTGTAACAAGTTACACTTCAACATTTTTGTTTACAATTATTAAAAAATGTAGATTTGCGTTTTTCGTCGCTAATTATGATTATTTTGCAATATTTTAAATAAAAATGGATTATAATTCTACTTTTATTGAAAATTAAATGTTTGCAAAAATAATTAAACTTATTGCCAACTTTCCATTTAGATCGAATGAATAATGAATTAAATTTAAGATAAATAATTGTTTGAGCAATGTATTATTATTTATCATACCATTCTCTTATAATAATGCTGGAAGTTGCAGTTTTTCTACAATTTTCAAAGATTCAGATTCAATACTCTAAATTGAAGAATCAATCAATAAAATTGTTTCAAATTATAAAATTTCAAGCAATTTTAAATTCTAATTCCAGCTCACAATTGGTTAAAAATTTTAAATTCTCTGTAAAAATCCGAACTTTAATTCTTTTCGGAAAGTTCCTTGTTTAAATCCAGAATGGTAATTCGTTAAGAAAATTCTTCATTTTCACTCAGAAATCAAATTCTTTTCAAAAAATCCCTGTTCAAACCAAAAATTTTAATTTTTTTCGGAAATTCTTCATTTAAACTAAGAATTAGAATTTTTGGTGAAATCCCCTGTTCCAATTCATAACTTAAATTTAGTTCAAAAATTCCCTGATTCCACTCAGAATTAGCATTCTTCTGAAAAATTTCATGTTTCAATTCAGAATTTTGTTCCATTTCGAAAATTTCCAGTATTAGCTCGGAATTTGTTAAAATTTGAAAATTCCCGTTTCAAAGTCAGATTTATTATTATTCGAGATAAATTTCACTTCAACTATAAATTTGTAAGAAATTGAAAGTTCCCTGTTCAAATTAGGAGTTACATTATTTTTATTTTAAATAGTTTAAGAATCCTTCAAATGCTTGGGAATTTTATTTTAAAAACTTAAAATATCTGCATGCTGTTTTACATTTGTACAAATTATTTCAAATTTACTTTTTTTATTCTGCCGAATTAAAGAAATTTTCTTAAAACTTTCCACATTCATTTTTGAACATTTTGTAAATCTTTATAAATCTTTCAAATATTCTCTTGAAATTAGTTTAATAAAATAAAAAATCATTTTTAATTTTCCTAGGAAATGTATTTTTATGCTTCTGAAGTCTGTCCAAATTCTTAAAAAGCTCATAAATTTTTTGTTTGAAATCAGCTGCATTTGCTTTAAATTAGGCCGTAGGATATTTGCATGACATTTTGATACGAATATTCGGATAATGTGGTTACACGTAGACACTTTGTTTGAATTATTTGAAATAATTTCAAATTTTACATTAATTTTAACTTTTTTCAAATCTTCTAAATATCTCTTCAACTTGCTCAAATTTTTTCTAAGAATAATAGATGTTTAACTGTTATTTATACATAAAAATTCAACAATTTGACTTACAAATTAAATTCGGTTAAATGAAACAATTAAGATTGTAACATACAAAGTTCAATTGAAACAGTTTAATTTTTAATGTTAAACTATGGAAACTCTAAAATTGTGAATTGATTCCGAATCGTCTTCTACAATCAATTATTATTTACTTTTGAAATCTTAAAGAACAATTCAATTTAAAAAAAAACATTAATTCGTTTATATTCACAGTTGATGAACTAAAAATGTTTTTATTCAAAATATTCGATATGAAAAGCTTCTAATTTTTAATTAATTCAGTCTTCAAAACTGAATTAAAAAATTTCTCATATTGAAATGTACGCTTAAAAATTAAAAATATAAAATGGAAAACTTTTAAAGTGAAAGATTTTCGAAATAGGAATTCTAAACTGAATTATATAATTGAAAAAAAATTAAACTAATTATTTAAATAACTGTTAAAATCACAGTTTGAAGCATTTTTTTCTAAAAATTTGTAAAATTCCCGATCAAAAAATAAATTCACGGTCATTTTCCAGTTTTTCCCGGTCTCATAAGATTTCCAGTTTCCCGGTCCAGCGGTCCCCTGCTGGCCCCCACAGTTTCTCAGGGGAAGAGCGCAGTGCGCGAGTACTTATTCAAGTATATTGCGCAATAGTATGCATTACAATTTGAATTGGTTCAGGCGGCCCTGACTGTTTGCGATTCAATGCTCCCCAATTCAGGCCAAAGCTATTTGCAGGCAACCCTTAACACTGGACTGAAAAAGAGAGTTTCGTGTACCTAGAAAACCCTGGAATTGTCAGGCAATGTATTTTAAATTCCGAGAATTTTGTTGCTAAAGTAGCTTAATATTAAGCTCCAAGTCCCACAGAAACCGATCCAGTTTATTAAATCCAAGAACTGCTGGCCCCGACTCTCTAACTCAGTTGAGTATATTGCGCAATATTATGCTTTCTAATTTGAAACTGCTCAGACGACCCTGACTATTAACGAATATCCTGCATTTAACTATTTTGTTTAAGATTCGTTTTTTTTTTAATTAATATTTGTAATTAAAAATATGACTATTACATTTTTGGTTTAAAATTGACTCTAGTGTAAACTTCCAGTATCTGCTTGAGAATTCAGGTATCTTGTTAAAAATTTGTTGTTTTCGGCAGAAAATTCAAATTTTTGCCAACTATTCCATTTAAATGTTTCATCATTTTAGTTAAACACTCATCTCTTTTATCTTAACAACAAACTTAACTATTCAATTTTCGTTAACTGAAAATTTGCCTTTTTGAGTAGAAATTAATTTTCTTAGTGGAAAATGCATTTTTTTGGTTCAAAATTTAATTATGCTAGTTAAGGATTCGTCTTTTGTTTAAAATTAAAACATTCAAGTTAAAGATTCATAATTTAAGTTGGAAATTCATCAGTTTGGTTCAAAATTGATCTTTTTTAGTTCTAAATTCAACCATTTGGTTAAAAATGTGTACATTTTTAGTTTAAAATTCTTCTATTAGGTTTAAAATTGGTCTTCTTTCGATGAAAAGTCAAAAATTAAATTTGAAATATATATTTAAAAAAAATTAATTTTCCCTGATTGAAAACTTAACTATTCTATATTTTTGAAAATCGATCGTTTTTAGTTAAAAATTCAAGTATCTGGTTAAAAATGGATGCAGTTTGTTGAAAATCGGTTCCTTTTGGAAGTTTGCATGCCATTTTTTTCTCTACTTAAAAATCTTTTTTACTTAAAAATCCAACTTATGTTAAAAAGTCGTATTTTTCGGTTGAATTCAACTGTTTTTAAATCAAAATTAAAATGGTTGTTGATTGAAATATCAATTACTACACTTTTCATTCAGGAATTCATTTTTTTTCAAATAACAATGTAATTACTTTGCTGAAACTTCAACTAGTTTGTTGAATTTTTTTCGGGCGAAAATCAACTTTTTTTTAAACAAAAAATTGAACAATTCCGGTTTAATATTCCATTATTTTAGTTAAAATTTCATATCTTTTGTTAAAAATTAATTTTTATCTCTGAAAATTGGGCAATTTTTTTTAATGACCTTTTTAGTTGCAAAAACATATTTTTTGGTGTAAATTAATCTTTTTGGTGGGAAATTCAATTATCCTAGTCAAAGATTCTTCATTTTAGTTGCAAATTCATATTTTTCATACTTTTATTTGGAAATACAAGTACTTTCATAGAAACTTTTTTTTTGCAAAAATTATTTTATTTAAACTGAAAAAGTAAATATTCCATCAATTTAGTTGAAAAATCATCTCATTGGTCTTTTTTGGTTTAAAAAAACTAATATTTTTAACTGAAAATTTAATCATTCCATTTTTTGTTGAAAAATGATCTTTTTAAATTAAAAAATCAATTATTCAATTGAAAATTTTTCTTTTTAAATTCGATATTATGCTTTTTTTAATAGCTCATTGTAATTGTTTTTTTATGGAATGATGGTTATTTATTTTTTATTTTTAGCTGTGTAAAAAATCTTGCCCTGAATTATTACTTTTTTTCTCATTTTTTGCATAGATCTTAACGTATTGATAAATTATAATATTTTATGTTTTTAACTAATTTTGTGTGGTTTAAACAATTTCTATTTACTTTAGAAATTTTATTTATAAATAATATACAAAATTGACGGCATTTTTGGAACGAAATCGTGTATTTAATGAACTTGAGTGTGTATTTTTATTTCTATTATTGGTTTATTGTTAAAACGATTTATTTTTATTTAAATCCAACTTGCTAGTTTTTTTACCTACTTTTAAAATTTCTGCCTAAATCTCACATTTTTAAAGTCACTGCTTATTTTTTTAACCATAAATGAAAAGCATTTTTTGAAAGTCATGGTCTAATGAACAAATGTAAATACTTATTCCGAAAGTATACATTATTATGATTATGTTAAATGCAAATTTTCAAATAAAAATGAGCAATTAAAAATAACGAGTATGTTTATAAGTATTTTCATATGTATCAATTAAGACATATCATTCAGGAAATACCTTAAATGTGCGACATTATGAAATAGTTCTTTGTTTAAATGAATAAAGAAATTGTTTAAACTATTAACAGTAAGTTAAAAAATCTAAGAAATAGGAGAATGCAATGGAATATATTTTTAAAACAGCGACAAACAAAAGGTTTCTCTAGATTTTACCTAACAATAGTTGCATTTAAAAAATTATTTCCAGGTTCGCAAAAATTTTTCTCAGTCAATGTGATTTAAAACATCCAACTCTAAAGCTGAGCAATTTTTCTTTTGAAGTAATAAAAAGTGAGCTGCAAATAGTTGTAAGCAATTTTAAGCTAGAAACATTAAAAAATAAAATTATTAAATTTTTGTTATAAGCTGAACACTTCTTAAATTAAAGGTTATATTATAGTCATTTCAAATACTTTACAAATCCTTAAAAAGCTTTAACATTTTATTTCAAAATCTTAAAACATCTACATGATGTTTTGCATTTAATCAAATTTTTTATTGTTTTTGATATTTTTCAGAACTTCTAGACATCTTTGAAAATGATTCGAATTCTTTCTAAAGTTTTTTTTAATCCTGCAAAATGACAAATATTTTCTTAAAATCTTCCAGGTTAATTTTTTACCTATTTCGAGATCTTTAAATATTCTCTTAAAATTAATTTTGCAAAATAAAAAGTCATTTTCAATTTTCGTAGGAATCTTAAGAAAATGATTTTTTAACTTTCATCATTCTTAAAAAGCTTCTAAATTTTATGTTCAAAATCTGCTAAAATTTATATTTTGTTTTAAAAATGGCCGTGGCATATTTGCACCAAAATTTCGGCACAAACAGCGGAAATATGACGGCATATGAAGATACTTCGTTTTAATTATTTGAAATCATTCCAAATTTGTTCATAATTTTACTAAATTGAAAAAAATTTTTAATAAATTTATTAAGTTTACTCGATTTTTTTCTCGATTTATTAAACATCAAAATTAATTAACTTTACTTGTAAATTAGATATCTTTGAATAGAACCATTATAATTCAAACATTTAGTTTAGTTTTGAATATATGTTTAATAATTACCAATTTTACATGAAAAATCAAATATTTCCCAATATAGGCAATTGTATTTTTATTAATTAAAATATTTGAAAATTAAAATAAAAGCCTTTAACTATGAATATATTATTTTGAAGTTATTTTAAAATTGAAAATAGTTTATAAAGTTGAAATCAGGCGTTTATATTTGTTTGGCTACTAAGACTTTCCAAGTGAAGCAGTTTAATTTTTATCACTAAAAGCAGGAAATTCTTAAATTTTAAAGTGACCGAACCTTCTTTTTTAAATCAATTATTATTTACTTGCTAATCCTTAATGTATAGTTCAATTTTAAAAATTATTATAATTTAAAAATTGTTTGATCAACTAAAAATGTTTTTTTATCCTAAATTGCCCGTATCAAACGCTACTAATTTTTTAGTCTTTAAAACTGTATTTTAAAATTCTTTAAATAAAAAACTGACGCTTAAAAATTAATATCCAAAATGGAAAATTTGTAAGTGAAAGATTTTCGAATTACGCAATGTAGACTGAATAATATCATAATTGGAAATGATGAAAATTCAACTGATTATTTTAAAAAACTGTTGAAATCAAACTTGGACAGATTTTTTCCTGAAAATTTGTAAAATTCCCTGTCCAAAAATAAATTTACTGTCATTTTTACGGTCTCACAAATTAATTTAAAACAGTTATTTTTCGGGATTGAAAATGTTTAGCTTATTCAATTATTGCTACAATTAGCTATTTAAATGATTAATAATTGTTGTTCATTTCAATTTTTTTTATTAAAGAGTGATGGCAGGAAATATATTTTGAGTCGATTTCCTAAACGAAAATTGAGCCCATTCGTTCGAATATAGAAAACCTCTTATTTTTTTAAAGAAATTTCTTTTAGTATTATTTAACTAATCGTTGGTGCTAACATAAGTATAAGCTTTCTTAAGTAAGCGTATTAATTGAATCTAACGAGTGAAGACCCAGGTACGGGCAATCAACGCGGAAGACCCTCAAACCTTCAGCGCCTCAACAGGCTAGGCAGCGCGGGTATAAATAGGAGTTTGGACTAATGGCAAGAAAAGGCAAGTGCGACTAGAAGTGCTGGGGAGGATAAAAGAAAAAGAGAGGCAGGGGACGATGAATTAGAAAGGGAAAAAGATAACAAGAAAGTTAGAATTAAATGGAAAACACCAGAAAGAGATAGGGGGGATCTTTGAAAAATTGGAAGCTCTCATAAAAGGATTTAGAGAGGAAACAAGAAAAAGATTGATTGATATGAATAGGGATATGGATAGGGATATGAATAGGCAGGGAAACGATGTAAGGGGGAACCGAAAAAGATGAGAGAAAAATGAGAAGAATGGTATAAACGCTGGGAGGAGGAGAAAGACAAGGTTTGATGCCAACTAGAGAGCATAAAGGATAGACAGAGAAAGGTTGACGAACAGAGAAATAGTGAAATAAAACAGCTGAAAAAATGGATAGGTAATTTAGAACTTAGGAAAGACCGTATGAGAAAACAAGAAAAGAATGAGGAAATATTTATAGGCAATGAAAAGAACATGCAAAGTGAAAATGAAAGATTGAAGAAAAGACTGAGTGAGATTGAAAGAAGATTGAAGGGGAAGAAAGGGCAAAGAGGAAAAATAACTTAGTAGTTAAGGGACTAAAAGTGGAGAGTGAAACAGGCAAAGTGGAAATAAAAAATCTTTTGAAAGACATTAGAGTGCAGGTAATTGTAGAAGGATTTAGCGAATAGGAGGGACTAAGGGAGGAAAAGATGGAATTTTTTTAGTAAAATTAGGAAGTGAGGAGGAGAAAAAGAAAATTATGGAGGAAAAAAGTTATTTAGAGGAAGAAGGGACAGAATTGAAGAAGATCTGACATAGAGGCAGAGAAAAAGGAGATGGGAAATAGAGCAGAGGGCTTGGATAAAGAGGAAAAGGGGCACATGGTGTGGGTAGGAGAGACAGGTTATGGATAAATGGGGAGGATTGGTGCTGGGACGAAGAATTAGAAGAAATAAGGAAAAAAGGAAAAAGTTTTGAGAAAGATAGGGGGAAGCAGACGAAGAAGAGTCAAGAGAGAAAACTGAGGGGTTTCCAAACAGCAAATGAGGAAAAAGTGAGAAGAAAAGAAGAGGGAAGGGAAGAGAGAAACGTGAAAACAGCTTTCTGGAATGTTTCCGCTTTGAAGAACAAGAATAAAGGATTTTTGAGAGAGTTAGAAAACTGGGATGTGATTATAATGAGTGAAAGCTGGGCAAATGAGAAGGAGTGGAAGGGGATAAAAAGGATGTTGCCCAAAGATTATGTGTGGGAAATGCAAAAAGCAAGAACGGAACACGATAGAGGGAGAGGGATGGATGGCATGGTGTCAGGGGCGAGAAAAGAATTAGCAGTATAAAGTAGAAAAGATGGGGACAGTGAGGAAAAGGATGGAACAATAGTAAAAAGGATTATAGTTGGAAAGTCAAAATAGCGGTGGTTTGTGTGTATATAAGAAGAGGGGAACAGGACTGGAGAGTAATAAGGAATCGGATGGAGGAAAAGAAAGAAGAACTGGCTTTAATATCAGCTTGGACTAGCGAACAGGGAGAAGAAACTTGGGATGAAGAAAAGGAGGCATATATAAGGAAATCTAAACATAGAGAGACGAACCGGGAGGGGAGGAAGTAACTAGACATGATAGAAGAAACAGAATGGTTTATACGTAATGGAAATATGAAAGAAAATGAGGAAGGGGAGATCACATTCATAGGAAAGGGAGCAACAATAATAGACTGCATCTTGGCTGAAGAAAGAATGCGGCATATGACAGGGAGTATGAAGGTGGGGAATGAGATAGGGTCCGAGCTCTTCCCGGTCATAGCTACACTAAAAGGAGGCGGCAGTAAACGCGGCAGAGGGAGAAACGAAATAACAAGAGAAGAAGTGGATGAGGCAATAGATAGGCTAAAAAGAAACAAGGCGACAGGAGAAGATGGGATGGAGAACGAAGCGATGAAGTATGGAGGAGAAGGAATTAGGGATGTGATGTGGAAGATCTGCAACAAGAACGGGAAAGGAGAAGGGTGGCCGAAAGTGTGGATGACAGGCCTGGTGGTACCGCTTGTTAAGAAATGGGAAGAAAAGAAGCTAGAGGAATACAGAGGGGTCACTGTCATGCCAGTCGGTTATAAAATATATGCAGAAATCTTAAGAAAAAGGTTGGAGATTCAGGTAGAACAAAAAGACAGTATCCCACACAATCAAACGAGATTTAGAAAAGGGATGGGCACTATAGACAACATCTACGTACTTAACTACTTAGTTAACAGAAATTTAGGGAGAAAGAAAGGGAAACTAGCCGCATTGTTCGTGGATTTTAAAGCAGCGTTTGACTCAGTGACCAGAAAAGTAATGTGGTAGACAATGAAAGAGAGGGGTGTAGAGGAAAACTTGGTGGAGAGGAAAAAATAAATTTTTACTGAAACCAAGATTAGGGTGAAGATAGAGAAGAAAAAAGAGCAGGTTTTCTGGACAGGAAGAGGTTACTATTTAATATGCTGCTGGCTGACTTAGAGGAAAAGCTAAAGGAAAAAGGGAAAGGAGGAACGGCTTGGGGTAATAGCTAACTATACTCTCTAGCATACGCGGACGATGTAGTTCTATTAGCAGATGATGAGAAGGAGATGAACCTACTGATTAGAATCTTCGAAGAGTATGTCGATACAAAAGCTTTAACGGTGAACGTAGATAAGACAAAGGTGATGTGCTTCATAAACAGAAAGAGGAAAATAAATTAAGTTTCGAAGATAAACGGAAAAAAAGGGGAAATTGTGGAAGAGTTCTGTTACCTATGTTTTTGGTTTGAGACAGAAGGGGGAAACGAGCTGCAGGTGAAAAAAAGAATTGAATGTGCGTGTAAAGTGGTGGGCCAAATATGGGGTTTAGGAAAGAGAAGGTTCAAGGACGTTTGAAGAATAAGGGTCTGGTTGTTTCATGCGTTGGTCTGGGCGGTGTTGTGTTATGGAGCGGAGATCTGGAGATAGAAGGAACATAGGAAAGTAGAGAGCATGCATGAGCGATTTTTGAGATGGGTAATGGGGGTTGGCTGGAGTTGCCCAGGATACATATTAAGGGAAGAATTAGGAAGGGAAAAAATGGTAACTAGACAAATTAAGAGAGCTTGGAGGTTTGAAGAGGAGCTAAAAACGGGATGTTTGGGCGAAATTAGGAACAATGAGGTGAGAGGCAATTTGGGAAATTCCAAATGGGAGGAAAAAAGGAGAAAAATGAGAAGAGTTTGTAATATACGAGAAGGGGTTATGAAGCGGCAGGACATAGAGCTAGAGCTATTAGTAAAACAAGGAGAAGAGAGATGGACAAAGATTATAGATTCGAGGTGCAATACATGGTATATGACGGTCAAAGAATTGACGGAACCAGAATATCTACAAAAAATAAAAAAGGAAGAAAAATGGAGTAGGGTTGTACGGTTTAGAATGGGAGAAGGAGTGAGAGCATGCAGATATTGGAAGGATTAAGAAGAGAATCTATGTTGGATGGATGAAGAGGAGAATCTATGTAGAGTATGTGGATACAAAATGAAGTAATGGGCACATGTATTAGAGAGATTTACAGGAGAAGAAGATGGAAAGTTGAGTGTGGATGAGTGTGTAAGATGGATTTTGTATGGCAATGGACAGATGGACAGATGTGGATGAAGAAATTGGAAGAAGGGAAAGCAAGAGAGTAGGGTCGAACCAAACAAGAGAATTAATATTACATCTGTTCACACTACGTAAGGCGAAATAGTAGAATATAAGTAGTGGTTAAGTTAGACTAAGGATGGAAATGTAACTATATGTACAGGGAGTGGAAGGCCCTCAAACCCGTAAATGGGAGAGATTAAATACACTAAATACATACATACGTATTAATTAAATCCCTAGAAACTGAGAAAAAAATATAATAAAACTCACGAAACTGTATACGCATGGTCAGAAATTATTTTCTTCAGGATTTGAGTAGACACCAAGATAAAAATATATGTATAATTGTAAGGATATTCTAGAAGAAAAAAACAAAGGAGTTTCATTTTGTTCTCTTTTTTATTTTCTTAGATAAAGGGGTTCGAATTTCTTCATTTTTGTTTTTAAGATTGAGTACACATTAAATATTTAAAGACGAAGAAATTCGATCCAAGATAATGATAGAATCAAAACTAGTTTTATGAAAACATATGTTTTAACAAACGAGTAAATATAATTACAAGTTGCCGGATTTTTCTACACAAGATAGTACAATTTTAGATTTTATTTTGAGTTTAAATTATAATATAAAAGAATCATAAACAGGCGATTCTTTATCGTTTCAATGTTTAAAAAAATTATAGTTTAGTGAGTTTTTGAAAATAAAGCTTACATTTCAACGGAAGCTGGCTTTGAAACTCTTTTCCGCTGTGATATCCAAGGAAGTTGAGACTATTGTACTAGTGACCATACCTGAAAAAAATTATAATATGTGATATATTTTTAATTCGTCCTAATAAGAAAACCGAAAAGAAATCTTTAAAAAACATTTTATTCTAAAATATTAATTTCATGGGCTATGAAATTAATTACCAACTCAGTCATCACAGAACATAGTCTCCTTAAGACCGAGTTCCTTTCAAAGCAGGCAGGTTATACAATTGAATTCGCAGAATCTCTCGTGAACAAAATATGTTGTTTTTTAGAGAAAATTCGGAGATACGTGTTTTTGCGATTTATGAAGACATTTTTTTACGAAATTATGCGTGTTTCAAATTTTTGCTTTGTTTAAAAAAAAAATAAAATGTAGAAAACTTTTAAAATTAACAAAATGATGGCGGAACAAAATTATGATAAGGAACATAAATTGTGAGTTTTATGAGGGCTAAATAACTTTTGTGGCTAGGAGAATTTTTTTGTTAAATCGGATTTTCGGACTTTTCATGTAAACAGACACAGAAAATGTTTGAGCATAGTTTGCGCAGTTAAAAAAGTTCTTAACAAAACATTATTTTACTCATTTATGATATCTTGCATAATTTCTAAGAATAATAAAAAATTCAATTTACATCAGGAAAAAAAATCTCTATACCACAAAATTGGTTTAGCCATAATAAAACTAGTAGAATATCTTTTAATAGCAATACAATTCTGTAAAAAATATTTTAAAATAAAAGAAAGGGTGGGCCTTGTCCTCTTTCACAGAAATTTTCCATATGTTTCTAGTCCTTCAACTTGTTTTTCAAATTTTATATATTTTGAAATTCAAAAATGTCTTTATTACTTTTGTCTGTCATTCTGTGATAGTTTAATGTATATGCAAAACGAAAATTGTCTCCTGATTTTGAAACTGTGCTCAGAAAAGCAATTTATGATAGAGTTAATAACAGATTTTTTTATTTTTTTTTTTATTTAAGCTTCAAATCTACATATAGTTTTATTCGCCGAATAATAACAGATTTTTGCAGTTAAAATAATTGGCTGCAATTGCAGTTGCGCGAAAAGTATTGATTTTTTTTCGCGGAAATGGTACAAGATATCAAAAATGAGTAAAGGAACTTTTTTCAGAACTTTCTTAACTGTGCCAATTATTTTCTTCATATTTTTTCTTATCTGTTGACGTATGCAAAAAAAATGCGAAAATTCGATTTTATAACAAAAATTCTCCTAGCTAAAAAATATGCGCGCTGCGTGGGCACATTATCATTACGCAGCGCTTTGCGAAAAGTTTGACCGCGCCTGGGTACGCTCTCGCGCTTCGCGCTCGTTTTTTAACCGCTTAATGCGTACAATTTATCTACATTTTTTAAAATATCATAAATATTAACTTACGCTTACGCAACTTACACTTCGCGCTCGCTAATTTGGTGTCGAATTAAAAATTTCATCAAGATAATTTGTAAATGTTGTTCAAATTTCCTAAAAACAACGCTTTAAAGTTACGGATCTCTTAAAAAGAAAAATTGCATATTTTTGAAAATGATCCCACTTTTTGAACAAGCCTGCTACCCGTCTATAAGAAACTATGATAACATTCTTTACAATTCAATTTTTTTTTCAAATTTTGAAGATGCTCTAAATTTTTTATAAGTTTGGTTGGAAATATCTGGTTAACGAACTTAACCTTCATTTTGGGGCCGTGCATAAATTGAGTGAAGTATGGGAGGGGAGAGGGGCAACGATTTTTCTATTATGTCTTAAATAGAGGAAGGGGGGTCTTAAACAAAATCATTTCTTACGTAAGATATTTTCACGCCTGTATATTACTAAAAAATAAAAGTTTAACAAGTTGGTAGAAATTCTAATTCTTAGTCAAAAGAGAAACTACTTTTTAAAGTATTAATGTTTTTAATTGAAGATTTAAATATTTTTTTGAAAATTTGTATGGTCTTTTTTTATCGAAAATCTAAATTCCATTTTCTCTATTTCTGTTTACGATGTGGTTGAAAGTTAATCTTTTCTGCTAGAAAGTTAATCCTTTCGGTTAAAAATATGATTTGACTGAAAAGCAATCTGTTTCAATCAGAGATGAAACTTGTTTTTGTTGAAAATGCACCTAAATTATTAAATTCAAAAGTCCTAGATTAAACACTTAAATCATTTTGTTGTTGAAATATCAACTATTAAATGTTTCGTTGAAACTTCATCTTTGTGGTTGAAAATAAATTTTTTCAACTGGAAAAACTATTCCATTTGTTATGGGAAATTTGTCTTTTTCAGTTAAAATTTCTACTATCTGATTGTAAATTTCTGTTTTTTTTTTTATAAATTCGTCTTTTTGGTGGAAAATTAATCATCTCGTTTAAAAATTCAACTACTTAGTTGATAACTTATGTAATTTGCTCAAAATTTTTTCTTTTTGTGATAGAAAATCCTTTTTTTGTAATTGAACTGTTTGTTTGAAAATTAATCTGCTTGAGTTGAGGATTCAAGTCTGTATATTTATTTTATTAAAAGGTCGTAACTGAGTAATCATGGTTGGTCTGCCCTGGTAGATATTTGGTTTATATTTGGGTTTTAAGTTTCTACTATCATAAGAGTAATTTAATTCTAAGTGCCAAATTTAAGAGAAAAAAAATGTTACAAAAGATATAAACAAATGATGAAAAATCAAAAAAATAATGTTCTCGAAAATGGCTGAATCAATGTTGGTGGTTCAAATATATATTGCACAATATATCATAGCGGTTCTAAAAAAAATAAAGTCAATTCTGGAAACTCATTTAGTGACACCATTTTCTTTAGATTGGCTTCGAGGATAATTGTCCCTACCATCTAGTTGGTTGAACTCATCACTTCACACAAGATTGTTGAACTTATTGATAGATTCAGATAATTTTATTTCCACTTGTACACATAGTTCAGCGAGCATTATTCATTTACGCTCCGTAGGAGGGGGGAGCTAAAAACTATAGGGTTTGTAACAGGATAAGAAAATCCAACTATATTTTTGGGTCAATTTTAAGTTTTTCATTGAAAAGTCTATTATTATATTTTTGATTCAGAATTCATTTCGCTTGGTTAAAATTCTATTATTTATTGAAAATGTGGTTAGAACTACTTTCGGATGAAAATTCAACTATGTTGTTTAAAAATTTCTTTTTCTTGGCTTGAAAATTAATAGTTTATGGTAGAAAAGTCATCCAATATATTTCGGCAATACGTAATGTACATTAATTTTATTTAAAAGAATACAATAACGCAAAATCCGCCTTAAGCCAGCGACCGCGTTACTTTTGGGGAGGGAAAAAATGCCCAAAATTGATAACGTAGTTTATGGATGGCCCATAACTAAAAAAAAATTGCCGTGTGAAAAGTAAGGGCCTTGGCGCCACCAGGCCTTAAAAAAAAGTATTCCGAGACTTTCAACGATTTTAGCCACGCATTTGGTGATTCTTCCTGTTTTGGTTAACTCAAAAAATAATTCAGTAATCCAGATAACCTTTGTTATTAATTAGACTTGTTATAGAAGTAATATCAGTTGATGCTTCAAGAATTCACTTTCCACCCGAGCCATTCGGTCTTTCCATAAAAAAACACTGCAGCGCTTATCTTCGTACACTGTTAAAAATGTTTAGGTTTCTACAACACTCCTAAAATACAAGCGTACGGTAAAAGTGCTCTATAAGATATTATAAAATTCCAATACATCACGTATTGTAGCGCTACCTTACATTTCGGAAATAAGCTTCCAATGCCTTTATTGGAAGTTTCCAACAGAACATTTTTACAGTGCAGTAAAGGTTACTGATGCTCAGACTCGAATGTGTAATAAAAAAAGTAATTCTGTACTCTTGTACTTCTTGAATTCTTTTTATCTCGAACCAACAATTACTGATCTCAGTAGTTACGTGTCGGAAAAAATTTTCAATTGCTTCTCTAATACGAAGACACATATTTTCAAGAAAATTATCTTTACTAGTGTTCAGAACCAAATGGATTACACTACTAGTTTTGTGTCAGTGATTTCTGATCTCAATTATTAGGTTTCCGAAAAAAACTTGTATTTCTATTATAATATCGTATCTTCTTTGAAATACACTCAAGGTATGGCTATTAAATAACCGGACTGATGCTCTATCAATGTTTATTTTACACATTACTCAATGGAAATATTGCCCATTTCAATGTAGTCCCCTTACCAATCCCTACACCGATTCATACGAATTATCACCTGTTGGAAGCAATGTGGAAGGCCCTTTTCTAAAAAGTCGTAGATGAGCTGCGTCGCTTTTTTCTTCAACACATGAACTGACTCGAATCTGATTTCTTTTCGCCCATGACAGGTTGTCCGTTTTAATCGAAGAAAAAAATTCCCGCTCATTTCCCGGTTCAAAAATATTTTTGAAGGTCTATAAAATTAAAAAATTTAAACTCTAAGGCTAAACATTTTGCCATTTAAAGTAATAAGAAATAAACTATAAATTAAAGTACCCAAAGTGAAATTCTTGAATTTAAAATTATGTAAAATTTAAGTTTAAAAGTTTTTAAATTAAAAAATGTGATAATAATAATTGAGACGTATTAAAATGAATTTGGGTACACACTTTTCAATTAAACAATCTGAAATGAAACAAAGACAGACAGTGAAATTTAGAATTTTTAACTTTTATAAATTATAGAGTTAAAAGATTCAAATCCAGTACTAAAAATGTAAATTAACGTTATCATTTTCACTGCTCTAAATTGAACAACCAATCAATGAACTTTAAAAAATTTTAAATTATATTATTTTGAGCAACTTTTAGCTAGAAACATTCAAAATTCATTTTTTTTTTTTGTTAAAGAAAACTTCTTAAATTATAAGTGAAATTATTTTCATATGAAATAGTTTTAACATCCTTTAAAAGCTTCAAGATTTTATTTGGAAATCTTGATAAATCTAGAAGTTGTTTTAATTTTTTCAAATTTCAAATTATGAAATTAATTCAAGAACTTCGAAATACCTTTTAAAATTAATCCAATGTTCGTACAATTTTTAGAAAATCCTGCTTATTATGCGAAGATAACAATCTAAACCATTTTAAGTTTTAAAAATATTCAAAATGATTTAAAATGTTAGATTATTTCAAATAGTTTAAACGAGGTGTATGCACCGAAAGAAGTCGGCATTTCGTGCTCAAATTTCGGCGCAAAAAGCCACAGCGTAATTTAAAACAAAATGTAGAATTTTGCAGATTTCAAATAAAACATCTAGAAGCTTCTTAAGAATTGTGAAAATTTTTAATTTTCCTAGGAATCTTAAGAGAATATTTTGTATTCTTTTGAAGCCTTTCACAATTCTTAAAAAGGTTCTAAATTTTTCATTTCAAATCTAAATTTCGTTTTAACTTAAGCTGTGGCTATTTGCACCGAAATGTCAGTAGGAGTAGCCGAAGTCGGTAGATGCACATTTAAAATGATTTAAATCATTTTAAATTTTAACTACAAATAATAAGTGTTCAATTATTATTTTAACTTAAAAATTAAACAATTTCACTTACAAAATAAACATTTTTCAAATAGAATAATAAAGATTGTAACGTTCAATGTTTAAAAGCTTTTTGAAATTTTAACGATTCAAGGCTTTCTATACCAAACAATTCAGTTTCAAATTATTTACTTTTATATATTTGGTTTGAATTTACTCGTCTTAAATGGACAGTAAAATATTGCTAAATATTAAATAGCTATTCTTCTTCTTCATTGAAAACTTTCAAATTTTGTGGGGGTAAATATTTAATACTTTGGACTGAAAAAATATTTTAAACTTAATAAAAGCCTTTAATTACGAATATGTTATTATGAAGCTATGAGCTATGTCTATTTTTTAAATATTTTATAGAATTTCAATCCGGCGAACTAAAACAGTTTAAATTTTAACGTTAAAATCTGAAAATTCTTAAATTTTAAATGAATTTAGAATCGTTTTGCAAAATCAATTATTGTTCAGTTTTTAATACTTATAGTACAGATCCAGTTCTTAAATAATTTATTTATATTTATAATTGATAAAATAAAAATGTTTTTTACCCAGCATTTTCAACTGCTAACACTTTTAATTTTTAAGTTTTAAGTCTTCAAGACCGTATTTTGAATTTCTTTAAATTGAAAATGTACGCTTAAAAATAAAAATATAAAATGGAAAATTTGTGAAGTAAAAGATTTTTACATTATGCATTTTAAACTGAATGATATCATAATTGAAAAAGATAACAATTCAACTAATTATTTTCAAAAACTGTTACAATCGAACTCGGGCATATTTTCCTTCTAAAAATTTGTAAATTTCACGGTAAAAATATCAATACTGTCATTTTCCGGTCCAGCAGCCACCCTGCATAAACTACACTGAAACCACGTTTATATTCGCCGCCGCTGAACGTAAACATTTACTTATTTCCTCCCAGGAGGAGATCCCACCACTAGTCCTCGGAAGAGGGGGAATTGCCACGCTGTGCGCTGATTGGCCTGTTTGTCACGTGATGACAAAATATGTATGCGAGGTGGTGCATGCCAAGCAGATATAAATAAGAGCTATAGAAGGGACATTAGCACGGGAGGATATAAGTGCGAGTGGATATAAACGCGGCTCCAGTGTATTTTCCACATTTCCGGTCTTCTTCTCACAGGTTTATCGAGGGTTGCAAGAACCTCCTTATAATATAACTGGTTAACAGTTTGACCTTCAGGTACCTATTCTATGTGAAAAATTCCTAAGATATCGAAAGAAAAAATCATCTTTGCTTTGAATTTGGACTGGCCCATGCGTGCTTTCTTTTATCTTAGTAAACTGAGGCTCTTTCAATGGATGGATTGGCGCCTAATTTAAGGATCATAATGTAGAAAAGTGTATGGATCGTATGTATGATGCTCATTTAAGAGAGCCATCAGTTAAAATTAGGAGGATCCCTCGTTTCAATGGAATTGCATAAATTGAAAAGTTTTTGATTCCTTTCTAACTGCCAGAATTTACTCTATTTTTTTAGAATCGCTGTGATATATTGTATAATATATACTTTAACCATTGAAATAGATTCAGCCACTTTTAAGAAAAATTAATTTTTTCATTTTTCAAAATTTTTTTATAACTTTTGTTTATTTCAAGTAGTTACTTATGAAAAATATTCTTATAAAAGTAGAAAATTATCACCTAAAAATGCAGCAAATATCTGCCAGAGCAGCCTAACCATACTTAACCAGCTATGGCCTTCATGTAATTTACTGAAAGTTCGACTTTCTTTTAGTAGAAAATTAATCTTCATAGTTGAAAATTCAATTATTCGATTCAAAATTCATATTTTCTTAGTACAAAATCAATCTTTTTGGTTGTAAATTCAACTATTTTGTAAGAAATATATGTATTTTATAAAGAAATCTTTTTTGGTAGAAAATTAATCTTCTTAATTGACAGTTTAATATTTTTGTGGATAATTTATGAATTTTTTGTTCAAGTTGAACTGTTTTTTATTTAAAATAAATATATTTTTTATTTAAATATTAATTATTACACTTTCTGTTGAAAATTCAATTCTTATGTTCAAAGTTCGTTATTTGTTTAGTAAAAATTAATTTTTTTCACTGAACATTTAATAATTTGGTGTAAAATTAAACTAATTGGTTGAAGATTCACTTTCTTGTTAAATTAAATTCCCGTGATAAACATTTAAAAATTGCATTTTTGTTTCACAATTGATCTTTTGTACTTCAAAAATTCAACTATTTTATTGAACATTTATGTGATAACTCTTCTTAGTAGTAAATTCAACTATTCTGTAGATTAAACTGGTTGGTTGAAAATTAATGTATTTTGTTAAGAAATCGTATTTTTCTGGTAGAAGATTAATCTTCTCGATTGAAAATGTCATGGTTTCGTTGATAGCTAATTTTTGGTGTCTTGTTTGGTTAAATTGATTAGTTATTGATTTAAAATAGATATTTTTAGTTGAAATATTAATTATTAAATTTTTTGTTGAAAATTCATTCATTTATTTAGGTAGAAAATTAAACAAGTTTATGGAAAGTTCGTTTTTTGTTGGTTAAAAATTAATTGTTACCTGAAAATTTCACTATTTGGTTGAAAATTCATGTTTTAGGGTTAGAAATGCAACTATTTTATAGAAAACTCATCTAGTTTACTGAAAAATTAAACAACTTAGCAAAAAATTTAACTGCTTTTGTATAGAAAATTCGTTCTTCTTTCTTGAAAACTAATTTTCCGTGATAAAAATTTAAATATTGTATTTATGGTTAAAAATTTATATTTTTTACATTAAAATTTTCAACTATTTTATTGAAAATTTATGTAATAATTTATTGAAAATTCTACTTTTTTAGCAGAAAATTCCACTATTCGGTTGGAAATTTTTGAATTTTGTTAAAAATTCATATTTTTTAATACAAAATCAATCTTTTTGGTTGTAAATTCAAATATCTGGTTCAAAGTTGATGTAATTTGTTGAAAATTCTTTTTTTTTTGCTTTTCCAAACCTCACGGAACTTCCATTTTGTCAAAATTAAAAGTATTTTAATTCCGAAAGATAATGACGTAGATTAGCATAAAAACTTGTTGAAACATTTCTTTAAAATGTCGTCTTTTTTTACCTAATGCAGGTATTTAACTTTTTTTCTTTATCCTATTATTATTATCCGAAAGCATGAAAATCCATTATTTTTACAAAAACGACATAAAATACAATCTCGCTATTTAACAAATTTTGTACTCATATGTGAATAATACAGGACTAAATTGCATTTTTTCACCCAAAATAATGCTATTTTATGGTGTCATTTTATATTTAATTGGACACTTTTGTGAAAAAACAATGAACAAAAACTTTTTAAACAAAACGCGTGAGAAAACAGTCTCAAGGTTTTTTTTTAAATCCGAATAGTGCAAATTGAGGTAAGAGACTTTAAAGGCCAATATTTGCTTGAAGATTAAAATTTGTTTGTTGAAAAATTTGATTGAACCACTTTGTTAAGAAATCATGTTTTTAATAAATATTTATATTTTTAGTTAAAAATTAATTTTGTTTGTTGAGAGTTTAACTATTTTGTTTAAACTTGATCTTCTTTAATTTCAAATTCAAGTACTTCGGTAAAAGTTTAAATAATTTGTTTTATTAAGTATTTAAGTTCTGTTTCTTTAATTAAGAATTTAACAATTTTTTCATAATTAGTTTCTTCTTTTTATTTTCAATTATTTTTTAAAACTGAAAATCTAACTGCACCATTTTTTATGAATCTTTTTTAGTTGAAAATTCTCCTTTTTTGGGAGCAAACTAATCTTGGTTTGGAATTTCATATTTTATGGTTAAAAATACAACCGTCTCGTTGAAAATTAACTTTTTGGTGAAAATTCACATTTTCTGATTAAACACTCAATTTTTATAAAGAAAATTCATCTTTTAAATTAACATCTTTCCTATTTTTCACTGAAAATCCTTATTTGTTGAAAATTTCTCTTTTTTCTTTTAACATTCATTGTTTGTTAGGAATTCATATTTTTTTATTTAAAATTGAACCATTTTGTAGAAAAATATTTGTTCCTAGGTTTATATAGATCTATTATAAATATTAATTTCATATGTATAAATATAGTCTCAGATTGGGCTTATTATCCATTACACAATTTAAGTACGGCCCCTAACACCTGTGATGACTGAACAATGGGAAAATAAACTTTGATTTATTGTTTAATTATATTAAACCTATATTTATTATTTAGACTCTTTGTCTGGTAGATCAAATCTTTTGAAGTAAGTTTAAATATCATAAAACTAAAAAAGCTTCTCAGCTCAATATGTTAAAAAGTACAAAAACTTACTTTTGGAATTCCCATTCGCGATTATCAAGAGGACAAACTTGACGTGTCTTCAGCCAACGGGAAATGCAGTGGAAGTGAAATGCATGCTGTGCAACAAAAAGCATATATTATTACATTAATGTAATCATAAATGAATTCTAACAACGAAATTCCTGTAAATTAAAAAAAAACAAGAAAATAAAACCACTTTTATGTTAGTAAACTTTTATATTCGATATTATTTGTATATTTTATAAGTACATAATATATAAACAAATGTTCAGAATGGACGTTTAAAGGCAAAAAGAAATAATTTATTTTTAATTTTCCTCAAATTATGTTCCCAGAGATGCGATGAAATGTTAAGAAAAGTCTATAGTTGGTGATTTATTCACATAATTATTATAAAAGCATTAATTAATATCTAGTAACAAATTTCTATCAGTCTTCAAATCTCCAAATTGGAAATTTCTTTATGAAATTAAAAATAATATACAACGAGTGCGACTTTTTATAAGAAA
>JAAAKG020217072.1:0-47335 GCA_010014905.2 Druon quercuslanigerum
ATTAATGTATATATAAAAACAAAATTCTATTACATTAGATATTACATTAAATATTATATTAACTTTGCAGAATAATTAAAAAATTCTTTATATTAAATTCTTTACCTCGACCCGGGACTGCTTATTCAGATGTTGCAAAATAAAGTACAAATTTTGTCCATTTACATGACTTTATCATTTATTCTTTATTTTCCATTAATCTTTATTCGCCGCTATCCTGAGAAATGTATTATTTCAAAACGTGGCCCATAAAAAATTTGTAGATCTTTTTTGAGTGCACAATTGTTGACCATTCATAATTTGTCGTATCTTTTATAGTTTGTCCGTAAAATGGAATTTTTGATTTTTTATTATTTTTTGTGCATTAAAAATGTAATTTTTCGATTTTTCAAAAAAATCCAAAAAGTCGTTATGACAATTTTTTATGGTGTGCAAAAAAAAACCATTTTTCTCGTATTGACTTTTTTTCGTATCTTTCGTGGTTTGGCTGATAATGCTAATTTTCGTTTCTTTTTTTAGATTTTGAAATTGCTATAGCTCTGAAAATTTCTTTTATTGTTAATGTTGTTATTTACAAATAAAACAAAAACTAAACGTCCTATCAAAAAGTGATTTGTAACTAATTTGTAGAACTTTTTTGGTTGCACAATTTTTGTCTTCACATCTTTCTTCGTATCTTGCATAGTTTGACCGCGAAATGGAATATTTTTTTTTTTATTTTTTTTTCTATGATCAAAATTTAAATTTTCGATTTTTCGAAGAAATTCAAAAAGTCATTATGATAATATTGTAAGGCTTTTAAATACCAACGTTTTTCCACTTTAAAATTTTTTTTTATATCGTGCCTTGTTTGGCTTAAAATGTTAATTTTCGTTTGTTTTTTTGGATTTTGAAACTACTATAAATACGGTATTTCTTTTCATCGAAAAAAGTCACTGTAATAAATTGTTAGTCTTTTCGAGTACTACTAATAACTGTACATAGAATTTTCAAATCTTGAAAAAAGTGTTCTCAACAATTTTCAAAATGTGCTCACTTTTTGAATTTTTATCCAAAATGGCTCGCTAACGAGCTTGAGCTTCAATTTAAGACACTGAAAAAGTATACCAAAGGTTAATCCAATCTGTTCATTTTTTTGAAAGTTATCGTCTCAAAACGTGGACATTTGACAAAAACCGGGGGGGGGGGGGGCAAATTTTATACAAATCTAATACCTTCTCTAGATGAGAATGCAAAAATGATCTTTTCGGTTCAAAACTCAAATATTTGGTTAAAAATTAATCTGTTTAGTTGAAAATGCCATATTTTTACCTAAAGTGCTACGAATGTGAAGCGTTTCAAATTGAATTTAATATATTGTGAAACTTTTGAACGTTTCGGAAACTTTGGTCAAATGAAACGTTTTCATGTTTCAGGGAAATTTTAATTTTTCATTTAAATATCTTCTATTACATTTTGCATTAAAAATTCGACTTTTTGGTTTAAAATTCAACTTGGGCCAAAAGATGAGCTACTTTGTTAAAACCCTATTTTTATTTGAAAATTCGTCTTTTTTCGTTAAAAATTTAACTAGGGCTAAGATATGGACTACTTTGTTATACATTTATTGTTCACTTTTGTTGAAAATTCATCTTCCCGGTTGAAAATGTAAGTATTTCATTAAAAAATCAACCATTAAAAATAATTAATTTTTTTGTTTGAAGAATCCTCATTTTAGTTGATAATTCGTATTTTCGGTTACAAATGTAATTGTTTTATTAAAAATTTAACTATATTTTTGAAAATTCGTATTTATTGGTTGAAGATTCATATCTTCGGTTGAAAATGTAAATATTTTATTAGAAATTTAACTATTTTGTTAAAATTATTCTTTTTTGGTTGAAAATTGATCTTTTTTATGTTGAAAATGCAACTATTTTGTTTCAAACTTACTTTATTTTGTTAGAGATGCTATATTTTTACTTTAAGTGTTCGGAATTTAAAGCGTTTTAAATTTAATTTATAATATGTATTGTGATACATTTGAACGTTTCGGAAAGTTGGTCTAATGTAACGTTTCTTTGTTTCATGAAACTTTCAATTTTTCAAATTAAATTAAACTATTTTTTTTTAATTCGTGTTTGTTAGTTGTAAATTCATATATCTTCGGGTTAAAATGTAAATATTTCATTAGAAATTCAGCTATTTTGTCAAAAGTCTTCTTTCTTGGCTGAGAATTGATATTTTTTACGTGGAAAATCCAACTACATGTTTGTTTAAAAATTAATCTATTTTTTTTTTAAATGCCATATTTCCTCTTGAAGTTCTAGATAAAGCGTTTCAAATTGAATTTAAGATATTTTGAAACTTTTGAACGTTCCAAAAAATTGGTCTAATGAAACGTTTCATTGTTTCCTAAAACTTTCAATGCTTTCAATGTTTCACCGAAACCACTGAAACGTTTCATTGACTGACATCCCTACTAAGGCCCTACTGATCATGCTTGCATATGAATGTAGGCTTGTGAGCAGATGTAAGTGTAGAGACAACGCATGCGCATTCAGATGCGCAATATAATGCGCAGTAGAGACATCGGCCTTTAATTAACCTTCAGCTGCCTTCAGCCGTCAGCGGCCAGTGCCATCGCCATTCGCCTCCCCTTCGATCTTCATAAGACAAAGTGACGTGACCGAGGTAGGACGTACTCGTCGACCGAGACTTGGTTGTCAAACTGTGGTGGCAACGGGCGATTGTGAGAAAATATAACAACAATCGAGCCAGTAAAAGAAAGTAAAGTGAAGTAAGGGAGTGTTCGTTATTCGAAAAGCAGATTGCTTGAAGAAAACGCCCGTTGTTCTTGCCTGAGTACGCAAGGAGGAATCGCATCACCATCTAGGAAAATTTGCGAGTTTGTGCGTGAATCGGAATAGAATCGTGTTGTAGGATCCGGGAAGGAGAAATTCTAAAATCTGAATTGCGTTGAGAGAGAAGTTGACGGGGTCGAGTCGCGACAGATAAAAACAAAAAACATCACGTCGCGTCCGCCATCTTTGTGCCTCCAGCTGTGCTAAAAAAGACGGGTCTTGTCGCCAGGGCGTCTGTTTTCGTTGCTGAATTAAATTGTAAAAAGGTGACCTACGGTCGCCGAATGTTGCCAGTTTCGCGAATTACGAGTAGAAGAAGGACTGCTAGAAAAACAGATAAAACGGGGCAGAGGTAGCATTGCGAAAAAAGGAACAGGAGGTTCACGGAGTAACCCCACCAAACTCTCCTCCAAGTTCCCCTACCTTTTTCTTGTCCTGGATATCTAGATTATTGCGCAGTTAGTGAAACGGCTAAATCCGGACGAGAAGGAAGAAAAACCTGTGGTTTGCGCAAGAAAGGCCCCGTATACCAAAAACGGTAAGGTTCTGAATTTTACTTTGTTTTTTAAATCTTTGTGCCATTCGGTTTCCATGAAAACAATGGTGGGTTCGATCGAGTCCCGTTGCGTGTTTCCAGTTGCAACGCGCAGAAGCGCCCTAGACTTTTTTGTTAAGTCCTTGAGTTTTTTTACGCAGTATTTTTCAAGGATTATTTGATGTTCGGAGCCTTTTTCCAGCGACAGGAAATTGATAGGAGCCACGGGTTTCGAGTCACGAGCCTTGTGCTGACTTTCTAATTCTGAGAGAGAGTTTCATGCTATTGTAACATACTTCTGAATCGGATAGTTAGGACGCTTATGGAGATTTTTTTTCTTATGAATTTACTATTATTAATTGATAGTTTTTAAAAGTAGAGTTTTCAGCTAAAGTTACAAGTTTTTATAAAAGAATTATTTTGTTAAGGGTTTCAGTTTGTTTTTGAAGATACCAATTTTTTTCAGATTTTACAGTTCGATTTTATAATCACATGTTTGCGTTTTGAGGGCAGTGTTCCTCATTCCGATTTTTTGACGATTTTTATCAGTAAGTTTTATGTTTGGAAGGTTAAACATTATTTTTTTTTTAAGAAATCATTCTTCCGTATGGAACTAACAAATCCTGAGAATGAAGGAACGAATTATGTAATATACTTAGGTAAATGCAATTGGATTAATTTTTTGGCCTCACATTGTTTACACTAGAAAATGCGGAAGTTACATTTCGTTCTTGTAAATTGTTTACGTTGATGACTCAAGTCAAATTCGTAGGATTTGTCGTAAAGTTCATTGAATTGGTATTGCATGAAATAGCAGTTTCCTGCCTGCAATTCGATAGACGTGTAAATGTGTTGGTGGCTTGGGATATCAGTGACTTAGGTCGGGCTTTGGGCTGCTTTGATTCTTGAGAACCATTGGAACCCTCCTGCTGTCAGGGCTTTTGTTACTAACACTTCTCTGCTTGTGGCCGTTCCAGACAAAGAGAGCCGTATCGACTCTCGTGAACATCTGTCTCCCTACTTTCTGTTAGGTTTTCGGCATTGAAACCCTATTTTCTCTTTATAATCTTTCTGTCTGGCCAGTAAAATACAAAATTAAGCTTGTGCCTTTGTATGGCCTCCAGTTGTGATAAAATAATTCCCAATTTTAGTAAACTTGCATTAAATTTTTATTTGCACAGGATTGGCGGTAGGCAGTAGTTGAAAGAAGTCAAAGTAAATAACCCGAGTAAATCCTGAATATTCCTTGTGTGAAATGAGGTCCGCAGCAGTTTAATAAGTAATGCGGGTATTAGCTACCAACTTCTGTACAAGTCACGTTTATTGAAAGTTAAACTTAAGTCTAAAATTTTTTGTGCAGTGTCATTATAATGCAGGTTGATTTTTGTGGGTCAATATCTTCAAAGTCAAACGATAACCAGGTGTTGCAGCCCCCCCCCCCCCCCACCCTTCTCCTCGTATTCCCGAAAAACTTTCTACTTTTCTCATTAAACATGCGATACTTGACAATAAAATCTTTGAATTACGCACGAAATTATCTGTCTTTTGTGAATAAAAGTAAGAGCTGTAAGAAATCTTATTATAAGCTTAAATAATGTAAAGTCAAAAGTTCAAACTGGCTAAGAAGAAACGTTTATTTGGCCGATTTCGAACTAAAGAATTTAGGATTGAAATAAAAGTTTAAATTTAAAATATTTGTTCACTGAATGTGCAGTTATTAAATATTTTATGTGCTCAAGCATGAAACTTTTTAAATTTGATTTTTGAGCATTGAATAGCACGAAGTGAGCAGCGATTTTACTATTATTGATAGATTTAAAAACACTTTCAAACATGTACGAATTGCTCCTTTGACAAAAAAATAGTCTTATGTCATGCCTTATATGAAGATTGTTACTTATTTGCTAAATGTAAAAAAAAATGTGTTCAATCTTTTTCCTATTTAGTCCTTTTTCCTTGAAGAAATTACCCTTTCCCTCCTTTTTCTTTTTTTCTTACGTTTTATGAAAGTTCGGAACGCTTATAATTGAACAATATACAAAATTAAATTACTGAAATAGTTTTTTAGTATTTATTTATCGTAACGACAGGGATCTGAACATAATTAAGTGGTATTTTTTGGTGTTTATTATTTAAATACCTATGTGGTAATTATGTTCTGCGTAGAAAAGAAACACTGAGAATTATTTTGTAGTACTTTTTCCATACTGAACTGAACTGAATTATCTCAAATGCACAGAAATTATTGGTAAATATCAGAAAATATCCCTCAATTTCGTCGGATCCATGCGGAAAGAAAATGTATGATTTTAAATGTAAATAAGTCATTATAACGTAGTTATGATGAATAAAAGAAATGAATATAATCTTTACTTTAATACAATACTCTTTAAACGGTCTGTCCTCGAATTTTCTTGTATTAGTTACTTGTGCTCATGACCCACATGAAAAGGGCCTTTATAGTCGGTATGGAGTTATGATAGGGGCACATAACCAGATAAATTTCCAGCATTTTAGGACAAAATAGGTCAGCAGGGCATTGTTAGTTAGAACTTGGAGAAAACGCGTCTAAACTCAGCGAGTGCTAATAAGCACACATGCTTTATTTTTTCTTCGAACTTGAAATATACCTACTTCCGGTTACTGTGTATATGAGTGTAGTATATCTCCTGAACTAGAACCGACCATAAAGGCCCTTTTACTTCCTACGACCACTTTTTTGATGTCATCACTAAAAAACAAGATTCATCTTAATGTTCTTAAAATTGTGCAGTGTTTTATCTATACACGCTTTTTGAAATGAAAAAGTGCTTGTGTAAATAAAACACAGTCTTCCGGTAAAAAGATTAAGTTAGTCTTGTTCTAGTGTTACCTGGCATCAAACACAGCTCATAACTGAAGGCAAATTTGAGAACTGGAGCGTTACAAAAAAAAAATTAATTTTTTTAATATACATTTTAGAGTCAAAATAATAATGAATAATAATTTATGGACAAAATTATTTAAGAAAAAATAATTAAGTGAAATCCGAGAGCCGCGGGTTTGTTGGATTTAACGTATAACATAATTTTTGAAATTTTATGTTTCTTTTTATAAATATTGAACCTCAGCAATATATTAAACGTGACAAGGCACATTTTCCGACTTTGAGATCTGATATTTAAAGAGCTGTCATTAAACAGCCAGGGAATGTTTATTCATATGGATGTAAATCTTATCTGGGAATTTTGTCGCCAATTGCAAATATGCTTATATGTATGTACTATTTTATTTGCAATGAGTTCATGAGGGTTTACGCCTTAATTTGTAAATAAAGCAGGATTCTTTTTAATTTTGTTGTAACAAATAATGTGAATGATCCTTAAAATATAATTATTATTGCAACATTACTTATTTAATAGTAGGTTTCGTGATCAAGGGATTCTTTTTTGTCTGCGGCTTAAATTTATTTTTGATTTTAAATTTCTAAATTGGTTTAATTTTCGCTCTAATTTCGCGCTAAAAGATAAGACAGTTGCTCAGGCAGCAATACCGTTGTCGTAGATCTACCTATTATTATTATTATTATTATTATTATTATTATTTATGTCCTTGTTACAGGGTGGCGAGTTAACCTGGAAAATGGGAATTTAATTTAAAAACCGGGAATTTACTTCTGATTGCAGTAAAGTTCAAGTTTTTATGATTTTAATCATGTTGGTCAATGTAGAAAGGTGATTTCTACTTTATGTACAGTCCATATACTTTAGAATATTTCAGTTTACTCTAATTAAATCATAATTTATTATTTAATTTAAATTTATTTGTAGAAAATTAATCTTTATCGTTAAAAGTTCGTCAGTTTGGTATAAAGTTTAACTATTACAGTTAAAGGTTCCTCATTTCAGTTGAAAATTTATTGCTTTGGTTTAAACTTAATTCCTTCAACTGTACATTTGAAAGTACAATTTTGGTTAAAAATTGATCTTTCCCTATTCAATATTCAACAGTTTGGATGAAAATTTGTCTTTATAAAAGTTCACAAAAAAAAGTTTAGGTTAGGTTATAAAAAAGTTGATAAAGTTTATTAAAAATTACTTTCCTTAGTTTAAATATGAGCTACTTGATTACAAACTTGTATTTTCTTTGGATGAGAAGGATTTTTCTGCCGAAAATTGAACTATTTTGTTGAATATTTGTTTCTTCTATGGTGGTACATAATTTTTTTTTTTTAACTGAAAATGAAACTTATTCCAGTTATTTAATCTAAGAAGGTACAAGAAAAATGTAAATCCTTAGGGAACACATCAGAAGCTTCCATCCAACCTTATTCCAGTTAAATATTCCGTAATTTTAGACAAAAATTCATCTCTTTGTTTGAGCTTTCATTTTTTGACTAAAAATGTAATTAAGCTACCGGATAAAGTAAGGGAAATACATTTTTTGGCGAGAGCGGAAATTAATTCTGTTTGTTTGAGCATTAACTTTTTGAACTTGATATTAAATTATTTAAGTTTAATTGACAATTTGCCTTTCTTCGTAAAAATTAATTTGTTGTTGATGAAAGTTCAACTATTTCAGTTGAAGTTAGTTGCTTTAGTTAAAAACTCATCTTTTTGGTTTAAAATTAAACTATTCCATTTAGCGGTTAATCATTGCAGTTTAAAATTGAGCTATTTTCTTTAAAGTCTTTTTTTCGTTGTTTCAATATTGACTTTTTTAATTAAAACTTTAACTATTCGATTTTTTGTTCAAAATTGATATTTTTCGTATTTTATTAATCTCCCTTACATGAGAGAGTCACGAAATAAAAGTTTGCGTTTTGCGGAAAGTATGAACTTGTTCGGGAACTTGAAATCGTCCACCGAGTCACCATCCCGTTGTTGCTATTTCTTTCAGCGCCAGACCAATTAAGACCCCTCGATGAATTTGTCGAAATATTTCGTTTTTCAGGCGGGTGCAGTTTTGGCAGCGAAGCACTACACGAAAAGAGCACGTATATCCGAGCCATGACGAATTCAACGCCAAAGTTGAACGACAGAGTGGAGAGGCAGGGTTCACCTAGCACAGGAGGTAAGCGATGTAGCCAGCGGAGCGGCTTAATAAAGACGACCACCTTCTTTCCCAGTGGAGCTCGTCCCAAGGGTTCACCCGGAAGGTTGAGCTGCAGTCCGCCCTTTTCGTCCAAAAGTATGAGGAGTTCCCCCGTGCGATACGAGAGTCCACGTAGCAGCCCAACAAATAGCTTCTATGCTGGAGCAAAGTTCTCCGAACCACCATCGCCAGCGAGCCTCCCCAAACCGCCAAGCCATTGGATGAGCCTAATGGACACCTGCCACCATTCCGGCAATTCATTCAACAACATTAACGATCACCTTAAAATGCTTCTCAATGTTCAGGCTTGATATCCGAAAATCATTCATGGTTCGCGAGTGGCGTCTCTGGCTCCCCGGAGGAGTAGGGACTGGTGTAGTAGTAACAACAAATTCCCGTAATGGGTTATGGACAACTAATAAATATCCAATTCACTTAACAGTTGACGAGCGAGCGTGCGTGACACAAAAATCATGGGTGCTAGCGCCATGCCATCTTGTTGTTGCGTGTGATATTGTCAGGCAAAAAAAAGCAAGCCCCCTCTTAAAGTAGGATTACGTCGTAGCATTATGGACTTTGATACATTTTTCTGCTAGGAAAAGCCCGGCGAAAGAGATACACAATTATTGCATCGTCCACCGTCAACTCTACCTTTTGATGTGTAATAACATTTAATTCTACGCGCCCTGTATAAAGATGTAAACATGTACTTTTTAGATTATCATGTAATTAACATACGACACACACATTCACCATACACACACCTTGACTAAGAAGGCTGGTTTTGAACATGGACAATATCGACTTTTAAAAAGTTGGTATCGAGAGATAGCGAAGCTGCACAACGGGTTTTTAAACGATGCGCTTCAATCCCTTTTTAACGCCAAAATTACCAACGATCACCCGATTGTTCTTGACTTTTCGAATTTCTTACGTTTAATATCAATCAATCAAGCCAAAATCTCGGTTTTGTGAAAGAGAAAATTGCATTCATAAGAGTTTTAAGACTCCTTTCCAGTTATCATTGACTTGCAGGGGAGATTTTCATTGGCAGAGTCGAAGGGAGATGATGTTGAGTACTCACTTTTTGTTTTCGTTTATTTTGTCGAAGACATTTTTAGTTTTCTGCGGCTTTGTAATATCTCACGTCGGGCGGTGTATGAAAGTTAAAACAAAGGACAAGAATGAATGAGTGATAGGATTAAATGCGTCTGAATGTTATGAGAGCAAATCGATTTTCGAGCGAGAGCGGAAGAAATTTGTCAAGGAAATTTATTGCAATTATTTTTACTGTGACTTGGAGAATATTTATAAAATTCCAAGACGATGCGAACTGGTGTCGCAGAGTAAATTAGCACGAGAAAACAAAAGTTTTATTCTTTGCCAGCCTTGATAAGTAATTTGACTTCGATTGTATAAAAATCCGACTCGCTTCCCGCGAAAATAGATTTGCTCAATATGAAAAATTTTCTATTGTAGGAATGACGATTCTACAATTCCTTATACATTTAGAATATTTTCTCGAAAGTGATAAATTTTTTTTGTTTACGATTACAATGCACGCATTGCATTACGCAGGTCGGTTTATTTCTCTTTTAGTTTTTTTGTTTATTTTTTTTTGTATAGTAAGTGAAAGATTATTGAAATTCTGCGATGTGGTGTTATTTTATTCATCAGTTTTTATTTGAAAAAAAGCGCGTGCCGCCTTAATTTCGTTTGCTTTCTACGTGGTTTGAATCTAAAATAAGCAGAGAAACGGGAAGGAATAGGCTGATGAAAGATCAATTCAGACTCTCTGTTGTATTTGGCATTAGTTATGTTTAGTTTGGTAGGCTCAAATTTTTAATGGTATCTATAGCATCCGAAAATCGCGGGTCTAGACTTTGATTTGATTTAAGCGACAACATTTTGGGAGAAAGATATAAATCGAGTCGCAGAATAAACTTTCTGCATCATCGACTTCTTCCAAGTTACCATTTTGCTAAATACTAATATATTAAAAAGTTTAACAACTCAAAAAAAAAAACTGTAACTTACTAATTTTTTGGCCTCGAAAACTCTTAATTTTAAAAAATGAAATTGACTTCGTTACTTGTTTGGCTAAGATAGAAATTATCTCTAGAAAAAAAATTAATACAAATTTCAATTATAAGACTTGGTGGAAGTCGGCGTGAATCAAGTTTTTCTCCTCACCCTAAAAGCTTGAAAGATCTCAGTCAATTTGCAACGTCACAGTTTTTAATATTTGCAAATTTATCTTCTTTCTTGTTTAGAAATACGATTTGAATTATTTAGACGATTAGTTTTACGAGTTAAAGAAAAACCAGTGATTTGTATTTTACTAGTGTTTCTGAAATCAGGATCAATTAATTATTTGATAGAATATTGATCGATTTAGGAATCCTGATTCTTGGTTCTTGAATCGAATTTTTAATAAATGAAATAGCCTTTGTATCTTAAATTGGGAAATTGTATAGTATTTACCATAAAAACTTCAATTCAAGAAACATCAGGATTTTTTTGAAAGAACTTTTTATTTGACGTTGTTTAGAGACTGATAACGAAATTGATAAATAGTGTCTGATTCATATGGAAAGGTTCGGCTCTCTGTTAAATTTTATGGTGCGAGTCACGTTACAAATTTACTAGTCCTTTTTTGTTTTACAGATTCGTTTTGACAGAAATGAAAATGAGCTTCGAGAAAAATTTTAAAAGTCAACAGAGAAGTCGAACATTTTTTTAATTTCTATATGAATCTACCTCGAATAAATGATCTCCCGTTAGTTCTGTACATAAACAATTCGCGAAAATTGTAATTTTGTCAGCATTGAAAACATTGTGTACATACGAAAATGGGACGCGCGCTCGAGGTGGTGGCACGAATTTCTTGATTAGTTTTTTTATATATTTATTTTAGTTCGGAGGAACTAAAGTTTTGAAGTTCATGAGTAGGTAATCGAGTTACTGAAACGAATCAATATTTCGTTTGAGCGCCTAAAAATGAAACAGTGAATCGACTAAGGAGCAAAATCAATTGGTCGATCCTGAAAAAAAATTAGCTGTGATGTCGAATCTATAGGTACTACAGACTTTTAATTCATAATTGATTTATATATATTATATGTAAATGGTAGGGAAAAGTAATTAAGTATGCATTGTAAAATGATAATTTTAATGATCGGGTGTAAGATCACAGAATATTGTTAGGTGTAAAAAAAAGAAGCTCGATATCGACAATTCAGTCCCGAACCAGTGTTATTGATTGACAAAGGGATAATTAAATGTGAAAAATTTGGTGTATTCGAGCTCAGTCGAATAATGAACGTTGAAACGCTGAAGTAATGGAGGAAAGTACTTTCAGGCTTCTGCTTTTCAGCGATCTTCGTTCGGAAAGAGCGTAATATAGATTTATAAATGCGATGGCGAATGGTTGGGTCATCCTGAAAAACAAAATTCGAAAGCTATGTCAATAAAAGTAATTTGAATTCGGGATGGCTCCCAATCGATCGACACTTTAATGTGATATTGTAACGTACAAAACCGTTCGTCGCAATAGGATTCTACATGAAGCAGAAAAATTCTCAATAGATTGCAGCGAAACAAATTTTAATTGAAATAGAAATTTCTCCCTTCGTTACTCGTTTCATCAAACTACTGAATGCAATTTTTTCCTGATACGAATTTTATATTTTTAAATTAAATGGAAAATTTTAAGTTTTATTTTTAACTGGTGGATTCGAAATTTGGAAGAAAATCGATCGTTAGCCTTCGATTTTTTAATCGTACTTTGGAAGAAAGTGTTGCATGAAAAGTGACACATGAAGCGAATCCGAGAATCTCATTACATATTTTATTGAAGCTCTTCGGAGAAAAAGACCACCACTTACTCATCTCACTTACCACCTAGAGAAAATTCGACAAATTTATAAACATTTTTTAACGATAAAATTTGTATTAAGAGAGATTGAATCAAAGAATCTCGTTTGATTCGAGTTGAATCAAGCGCGATTAATTTTCTCTTGGTGTGAGCGAGACAGTCAAATCTGTCCAGTTGCAGTTTTTAATTTTTCCGCAAACTATCTACATACACAATGTCATACTCATAAAAAAGGAGCCGGAATACAAGAGCGTGATACCCCGTGTAAACAAGTAAGCCTTAAATTTAGAATCGAGTTTACAGTGTGGAAAAAAGGGAGTGCGCGTTGAGAGCGATTTAAGTCGACATAACAAAAATCCCGGATTTGCTTTTCGGGTTTCCTCAACATGTTTACATAGGAAAACTTTTTGAACAATTAATAAGGTAACGCGAGGTTGGCCGATTTCATCCTCGAACGATCATGTGTGATTAAATGTGGATGTTAAATGTTTTAATTAAAAAAGTTTGTGATTATAAGAAAGCTGTAACGAAGAAGTCTCGTGCAGGTGAAATCGGTCGTCCTTTGGTTCGATCTCCCTTTTTTTCGTACAATGCAAATCACAATATTCTTAATTTCCAGATCGCTTCGCGAATTCAGGCGACTTGACCTTTTTGACTTTGCAGAATTTTAATAAATAGAGAAAAAGGCATGGCACTCGCGTGAGTTCGCGAGGACCTCGACAAATCCAGAATCTGAAAAAAGGACCGGCTCTCCTAAAGATCTTCCGGGGTTTCTTCTTTTTTTCGGAAAATGAATTTATAGATGTAAGGCGGGCACACGTGTTTGCCCGTGAATTCTGCTGCGCGTACAGCAAATCGTACTGATTATTTTAAGGGAACCGAGATTCGATTGTGTACCTTGATATATCAAAAGATGCGTTTATCGCGAAAGTGGAATGTACGAATGTGAAGAATGGATGTCTTGTGAAACAAACCGAAAGAGTGCTTCCTGCCCAAAGAAAGGACGCGTTTTCTTTCTTCGACTGCAAACGTTTTTAATGATACAAATTTCCTTTTATATCGAAAACGTGCCCTTTTTCTCGCCATTCTTATTTTTTTCTGTGGTGGGTGTTAACCTCCGACTGAGGATGCGTTTGAAAAAACGGAAATAATATATGTTCGAAACAAAAAAGTCGGATGTTGACGCTCGCTTTTGAGCCTTTTTTTTCTGTATTATGTTACACACGTATTATACACACAATTAATCTAAGTTCACTTTTTGATTGACGAAGTGTTCATTGAAATCCCAGATTTCGTAAGAGGCATTTCTTAGTTTGTGTTTTATTATTGTTGCCTGGTGGAAGTTGTTTTAAAATATATGATGATCGACGAAGCGAATTTCCTCGAGTATGAATGAGTGCGTGAAAGATTTAGGGTAGCCTTACGTTTTAAGCTACGATCACTGTGATTTCCGTTTAATCTCTTAATGGTCGAGCGGACGCAATGCAATGTATCGGGTAAAAGACTTTATTGAAGTAGGGCGATGTTAAACGAAGCGACTTTTTGTTGCGAGAATTTAAGGGGACAAAAGTGAGATAAGTGCGCGTTTTGAGACGTGAATCAAGAGCGTCCAGGGACTTAAAAAGAGCACGAACTTTGCATACAAATATTTAATATAGAGGAGTGATATAGATATTTTGTAAAAGATAGGAGTTGTGTCAGAAGCTTGAGACGTGATGAAAAAAAGGTGTAAGATTGAAGAAGAGAGAAGGGAGAAGGAAATTTGAAAAAGAAGATGAGAAATGGAAAGGCTCGCTGTGCGTAAGGACGCGAGGATCTGCTCCCTTTTTGAAAGTGCGCATCCGTCTGTTTTTCTCGGAAAACAAGCAAATCTCACGTGTTTGCGCAGGGCTGGCCCGATCCGAAGTTCAGACCATCGAATAATTTCCGATTTAACATCTGGAGGGATTGAAAAGAAGCTTCTTTTTCGAAATCAAAAGGAGGGTTGGGAATAAAGGGAGAACCAAAAGGAAATTTTTGGGAGAAGATTATAAAGGAAGAGGATTTTCGAAGAGATATTTAAGAATAGAGGTATCTAAGGAAGAATTTCAATAAGAGAAGAGGTCGCGAAAGTTTCATCGTCAGGAGAGCTGTCCCGAATAATAAAGAGTTTCCAGATGGATGCGTCTCATTCCACGATTCGCGCATGCATTTGTTGCTCACGAATCCATTTGTAGTCCACAACATTTGTCAGTGTTCATCAAGTGTTTTTCACGCAGAACACGCACAGCTCATTCATCAATGATTAGGGCAGTTATATACATAAATCGAAGGAGTAAAGAAGAAAAAAAGGACACTTAAGAGGAGAAACGAGGCCCGACAGATTGTGTGGTGCAGCAAACATATATAAAAAAGCTCATCGCCAACCTTCTCGATTTACTGAGGAGGAAACTCGGGTCTAGAAGAGGGGAGGTACAATGATCGAAACAGAGACTGAAGGCGAGAAAAGAGAATGAAAAGTGTGTGATTGGGGGTTTATATGAAAGGAGAAGAAAATGCGAAAATCTTTTTTGCGTGAGCAAGGAGGAACAAAAAAAAAGAAAAAAAAAATAAGTATTAAGAACCACCGGAGAGAATAAAAGAGAAGAGAGAGAGGCTCGAGGAGTGAAGAGATGAGGAGGAGTCCTGTTCGACAGAAGCTTTAAATTTCTTTCATATAGTCTTACGAGGAGTTGAAATGTTACAATCAGAAGGAAGGAGAAATTTCATTGAGAATTGATTTATATTTGCACAATAAAAAAATTCTGAAGAGAAGGAGGAGACCGGGTCGACAACTTGTTCCAAAAGTATTCACCGATGGAGAAATTACTGATCTCATTCACCTATCCGATGCTGATCATCGGATATTCATCATTTTATTCGAGATTTGATCATTCCAGAAAGTCTTTGCAGATAAAAATTTGGAACATGATTTATCGACATCAAATTTACAACCCATTTTTCAATATACTGTGATCTTTCCTTTTTCACCTTTCCCATATTGCCAGTCAATACCAAATCCAATAGAACGAAGCGAATCTCATTCCTTTCCAATAGCTTCGATTAATTTTTTTTTTTCATTCTACGTACATCTGCATACCCATTTTACATATCCTGTCCACATCCCAATATATCATCTGTTTTCTTTTAGGGCCCTTTTCAGGGCCCGCAAATGGTTCCCAATGAAGGAACGATTCTATTGTTCAAACATGAAAAAACTGTCCTTTTTAGGACAATAATATGGAATGAACATGAAAATAATTGTGTCTGATTTTATAATTAATTATTGGATTTTCGAATTGGAGAGACAAAATTTGCTACTGAACGTGTAAATAATTTTGTCGATTCATGGTGAAAATCCTCTGATTCATTGTACATTTCAGTATTGTCAAATCTGTCCTTTTCAGGGCATTATAACGTGGCATATATACCTGAGCTATTCAAAGATTTAAACCTGTCCTTTTCAGGATAATTCTATGTATAATGTACAATTCATTCAACAGGTATTTTCTTCTAGGAACTTCCTTTATTCAATATTTTCTAGTCTGTTCCTTTTGTAAAGTATCTTTTGTAATCTGTAACTTTCCCTTCTCTAATATTTTTTTATTTTTATTTTGTGTGTATTTGAAATTACAATTTAGAATTTCAACCAAAAGTACAATTGTAATTTTTTAAATAAACGATTTTTGCATTTTTTCCATTTATTTTGTTTTCAATTTTGTTTTATATTTTAATTTAAAAAGAAGATAACTTTGAAGAAGAAATTGAAGATTTACTATACCAAGGACTTTTCTATGAAAAGAAATATTTGGAGCAGGTCGTTTCGAGGTCTCATTTTTGGGGGTCATCGACTTCAGGTCAATAACGGACACTTTGAGGACAGCTGGGAAGGCCAGGATATATTCCAGAAGCTCGATGTTGAGAAAAAGAAGTCTGAAGTATTTTAAAATGTGAGTGTTGTTTTTAAAATAATAAATTTATTTTAATACTGAAATTCATTGCAGTAAATTTTTGTTTTTATTCAAAGTTTTCCAAAACTTTAAGATATTTTAAATTCTTTATGAAAGATATTCGTTGTAAACTTGTTTTGTAGAATATATTTTCAACTTTAAACTCCCAAAACTTTGAAAGATCTTAACAATTAATCAAAACAATTTTACCTTAGCATTCGTTATTTTATTAAACTAACATTTTCTGTCTGTAAGTTAATTTTTTTGATTGCTTTCCAAATTGCAATTGTTTTATACCTTTTGACAATTTTAAATTCTGTACTTATGAGCTAACTAACTATTCTATGCAATAGGGCCATAGGGTATTTTGTTCCTTTTGTTAAAAAAGTTACTAACATATATTTTCTTTTGATGTTGAAAAATTGCTTAGAGGTTTCGCTAGGCGTTTTTTGAGTCTGAAAATAAGTTTATTTACTTTTAGATTTTTTCAAGAAATATAAATTTAATTTAAAGGATGCAAGCTTTTATCACTTCTTTAGGGTATCACCCTAGGCATTTTTTAAAACGCAAGTTTAACTTAAGTAAGCTTTGAATTCCTTTTAATTCTTTTCAATTATACTATGAAATCCACTGAATTCAATGGCTCTTTTTTTGTAATTTATCAATTATAATTAATTAATTATCAGATTTCAATGGATTTTTTGGATTGAAAAATTTTGCTAGCTTTCATCTGAATTATTTTTAAATCAACGGAGTTCTTTTTAATTCTACTTGGATTCGTATCAGTTTCATCGAGTTCTCTATTCTAAATTCACTACAGTTTTACTGCAATAAATGGAATATTTGAGATTTTTTGCAATTCTTATTAATTTTTCCTGAATTCTATTAAATTTATTTAATTCTAGTTAATTCATTGGATTTGTTAGTTTCTTTTAAATCACCTTGAACTTTTTTTAAAACATTTTAATAACTTGGATGAATTCAATGACTGAAATTATTACATATCGGACAGGTAGTCTGTGATCAAGTCATTGAAATATTCTCAATTTAAATACAAATACACGTATCTAAACTCCTATTATAATAATATGGCATACATTTTTCTTACAAGTGTGATATTTTTTAATCTAATATAAGTATTTATATTTTCATTTATGATTCTGATTGAATTTCTCGCCTATCTACGAAATCATTTTTCCCCCTAGCTAAAGAGTATATTCCATGATTCGCTGTCCATGTGTTAAAGAGAAGAAAGTATTTTTTTTTTAAATAAAACTTCAGATTTTTTTATTTTTGGTCAACTGTACAAAAGATATAAAAATCCCAAAGAAAGAAAATTGTTTCCCAAAAAAGGTCTCGTTTTTTTTGAAATTGTTGCGAAAATATATTAAAATCCTTTTAAATTTCTTTCTTCTCAGCAATGCAACTTTATTGTGTTACAAAAACAAAGCTGAACGTAATTTAACAATTTCAACAACTTTTACATCAAACTTTTTCCTTTGAAGTCGGTATTTGTGAAGTACTAAATTTCAATTTTTTCTAACTTCATTATTATTCGACCAAAACTGGTTTTCATCACACCATGACATTGTGTCGAATAAAATTTGTATAGAACTTTTTTAAGAAATCAATTTTGTTCCTTTGAGCCTTTTTTCTCTATTGTGCAGATATATTTTGAACCAAACATGTATTAGTTGAATTTTTAGTTAAATTTTTAATTTGCAATAGAATAAATTTCAACAAAATATTGTAAATTATTGAAAAAATTAATTTTTCGCTATAATGACGAAGCTTCGATGAAAAAATTAATTTTGAACCTAATAATTCACAAAAATAAATTTTCATCAAAAGTAGATGAGTTTTCAGCAAAATAAATGAAAATTCAAAATCAAAATAAAAAAATTAGTTTTGAATCACCAAATAGTTAAATGTTCGACCAAAAAGAGGAAGTTTCAACAAAATACATCAATTTTCAACTAAAAAGAAAAAAAGGTTTTTGAATTAAAATGATCAATTATCAACCAAAAAAGGAATGTTTAACAAAGTAGGTACACTTTCAACTAAGTAATAGTTGAATTCGTAACGAAAAATGCAGTCTTTGATATTTCAAAGAAACAAAAATTTGAATCCAAAGCAAAAAACCGTTAAATAGTTGGTAAGTAGTTGAAATTGTGAACAAAAAAAGTCTAGTGACCCCATAAATTAGAAATGTGAAAGCTTTTGAAAACTAATTTCTTCCTCTTTAGATATGATTGCTTTCTAAAAAGAAACTTTCATTTTAGCGCAATTGAGTATATTATATTTATTATTATTTTCTTGAGTTCAAAGACTAAGTCATGGACAATATTTAGCTTCTTATTATATGCATACTCTACTGTATTCGTCATTGTATTTACGCTGAATTTAATTTCTTAATTGACTAGATAGATTCAAGTTGATAAAGCACGACTTGTGTCGTTTCGAGAAGTTTCTTTCAAAGAGATGGATTGTCTTTTCAAATCTTTCAAAACTAGAATTAGACAATCTATGTGACTATGAATTTCTTATTAGCAAGAAAATTACGCCACTGAACGTTTTTTATCTGCGTCATTCAGGAAAGAACCAGGTTTCGTAAACATTCATTCAAATCCGTATTTTCAAGTTACACAATGAAGGTGACTCATCGCTGCTCATTTTCACTTTTATGTGCGTAATTTACGTACTATAAATTCTTGGTGCTTGCACTAGTTTTATGTGGCTTTATTAAACAATTTTGTGAAATTTTATTTTCCCTTGAAGAATCTGTCTTAAGGCCATGTGATGAGTGGTTCACTCATGTGGTTACCGGAAATTTTTGTATTCCCTTACTTATTTTCACACGAAGCACCAGGTCGAGTTTAAAATTTGGGATAATAAATACGGAGAACTAAGAAATCTGGGTCTGGCCCAACATTTTAATAATTATGAAAAAAGTTTGTTCTTGTAAATAATTTTTGTTTTACTTTTTTCATAATTATTAAAATTAGAACCATATTTCTTAATGCTTCGTATTTATTATCCCAAATTTTTCACTCGATGTGGCTCTTCGTGCGAAAATAAGTTAGGAAATAAAGTGTCGGTAAGGTACGAATCTGGTCACGTGGCCCACTCGTCACATGGCCTTAAAGTTAAGAGCAAAGACTAAAGAAACCTTTTGACTTCTCGTCCGACTACTTTCACTTTCCAGTTCTTAGTTTTGCTGGTATACACTCTTTCAGGCAGAATTTTTTTTCCAGCAGGCCATTGTACGATACAGAACTTATTCTGTAATATTATATCTTTAGAATTCATTAAATGCATAAACACAGATTGTGGGATGAAAACATCCGCTGATTCTACGCCGTAAGAATTTCAAGGACTCTTAAAATTAAAAATAGCACGACTTTTCTCGCGCTTTTCGTTTCTTTTTCTCACTCGTGAAGGTAAACAGACCCTGAATCTCATATTTATCAATATAATTCTTTTCTGAATTCTTACACGAATTTATGGTTGCGAAAATGAATTATTATTAAAAATATGCGATACAGATTTCCAAGAGATAAAAGTATGAAAATTAAAAAAAAAATACTCCGGCAAATGAAAACACGGAACAGGGATTTTGAACAAAAAAATCTTGGAAGAGTCAGGGAAATCTAAGAGCCACTTTACATAACTGTCAATATTTGAATACTTTTTAATCTTTTTGGTCAAAAAAAATAAAATCTTGATGGAGGAAAAATTGGGCAGTTTTCAAAATGTAGTTTTTTTTGTCCGTAATTTATGCGCGGTTATATTTTTTGTTTAAAATTTTATATTTTGGTCGATAATTCAACAATCTTGTGAAAGTCATCTTTTTTGGGTTCAAAATTCATCTGTTTTGTTCAAAATTCGTGATTTTGGCCAGAAAAGTCAACCATTTTGTCAGAAAATTAAGTTGTTGTTGCAAATTCTTCTAATGCAAAAATGTATCTGCTGTAAAAATGCAATTTATATTTTTTTGTTAAGAATTTATCTTTTTTCGTTGAAAATTCAACTATTTGCTTAAAAATCTAACGGTGTTGTTGGCGAGTCTTCATTTTTGTGTAAAAATTCATCCTATAAATTGAACTGTTTGGTTAACAATTATTGATTGTTGAGAATTTAACTATTTGTATGAAAATGCGTCTCTTTTTAATTCAATTGTTTTTTTTTGTTTTTTTTAATCAAAAATAACATTCTTTTTTGGTAGAAAATTGAACTACTTAGTTAAAAGTTAAACCTAGTTAAACACATTTTGTTTTGTTAAAATATTCATGATTTTAGTTGAAGATTCATCATTTTATGTTAATTGAAAATTCATCTTTTTGGTTGAAAACTTTAACCAGGGTTTCTACCCTACCTGGAAAACCTGGAATTGTCAGGGAATTCGTATATACCGAGAAATATCAGGCAATTTTGTTTGAAGTCAGGGAATTTTTTCAAGAGCGTAGTTAATTTTTTTTTAATTGCAATATTAAGTCGAATAAGAAGCTCTTCTGTTTGAAATAAATTTTTAAAATTAAAGTTTAGTTTATTCCAAGTGCAACTTAAACCATTTTGTTGCAAATTTGTTTCTTGTTTTTTTTGTTATTGAGAACTAATTTTCCTACTTAAAATATAACTACTTAATATTTGGTTAAAAATTATTTTTTTGTTGAAAATTGGGACCTTTTGGTATACGTCAAATTTTTTGGGCTGAAAATAATTCAACTATTTAAGTTGACGAATCATCATTTTAGTTGAAAATTCGTCGCTTTGGTTAAAAATGCATTTTTAACTGAAAATTTAACTTATATTAACTGTAATCGACAATTTATCTTTTTTATTTAAAATTCATGTATTTTCAATAAAATTCGTCTTCTTTGTTAAAAACAATTCTTCTATTGAATTTTTGTTTGAAAATGGATCTTTTTTGTTTGAAATTGAACTATTTGGTTGAAATTTTATTGTTGTATTTGATAATGCACATATTTTGTTGAAAATTCGTATATTTTTAATTTTAACTTTTAATTTTTTTATCCACATGGTCTAAAATGGTAGAAAATTCATCGTTTTGTTTAAAATTAAAACTACTGTTCAAAATTAAAATCTTTTTTCAAAAATTCATCTTTTTGTTTATAATTAATTCATTCAAGATAACTTTTTTGTTAAAAATTCATATATTTAATTTAAAAATCGTCTTACTTGATAGAAAATTAATTTTTCTGTTTGAAAATGGACCGTCTTGTTTAAAAATCCATTTTTTTTGCTTAAAAATTCAAGTATTGCAATTAACTATTGATTATTATATTAATTCATTCATTCTTTGGGTTGAAAATAAAACAACTTAGTTGAAAAGTGATATTTTTTAGTTCGAAATTCAGCTATTTTTTTGAAAATGGATCTTTTTCAGAAGAAAATTCAACTCTTTTAGTGAGAATTAATGTATTTTTGTAGAAAACTAATCCTTTTGGTTGAAAATTCAACTATTTGTTTGAAAATTCATGTATCTTTTTGAAAGTCTAAATTTTTACGTGAAAAGTTACGAATTTGAAGTGGTTCAAGTTAATTTTTAATATAGTACTCACATTATTTTACCTAAATATGCACTACATTTTAAGTACAAGATAAAAATGTGTTTTTTGTTGAAAATTGATCTTGTTTAGTTTCAAATTCGTCTTTTTCGGGGGGGAAATATTTTTTTCGTTTGAACTTTCCTCTTTATCAAAAAATTGCAAAAAATTTTTTTGCTCCACATTTATCAATTTTAGTTGAAATAAAACCTATCTGTTCAAAAATTAATGTATTTTGTTCAAAATCCGTTGTTTTTTTGTTGTTGTGGAAATTCATCTCTGGTAGAAAATTTGATTATTTTGTCGAAATCTCGTTTTTTGTTAAAAATTAATTTCTTTGCTGCAAATTTATCAATTTTAGTTTAAATGACATCTATCTGCTTAAAAATCCATGTATTTTGTTGAAATTCTGTTCTTTTTTTTTGTAGAAAATTAATCTTCTTCGTAGAAAATTCGTCTTTTTTGTTAAAAATGCAACTATTACATTTTGTGTTGAGAATTCATCTTTTTTGGCTGAAAATTAAACTACTTGGTTAAAAGTTAAACTATTTTATACACAATTCGTCTCTTTTGCTAACTGTTTTCTAAAACATTCTACTTTTTAGCTTGAAAATGCAATTGCTTTTGGTTTGGTCTGTTTTGTTTTAGAATTCAACCATATTATTCAAAATTCACCTGTGCAGTCTGCAAATTCAACAATTTGGTTGCAAGTTGCACTTATTTATCAAAATTTAATTATTTGGTTGAAAAGTTGACCATTTTGTTCGAGAGTAATCTTTTTTGGTCAAAAATTCGACTTTTTTAAAACTAAAATTCATTGAAATAAATAAATGAAAAATGTTAAAGATTATTTTGAAAATGTCTAAATGTTTACGATCAGGGAAACTGAAAAATCAGGGGAAATTCAGGCAATTTCGAAACTCAAGTTTTTCGACCACCTTGAGACAGAATAAACGAATAAACCTTCTGAAAAAATCAGCGTGCGATATTTGAACAATTTGTTTAATTCCGTCGCTATCAAAACCGGATATTTAATCTAGATTGCTTTATTTTTGAGACCAACAAGTTAAAAACAACCGGTTTGTAGACTAGAAATAAATAGCATGAAGGACTTCCTCTTAATATTGATTATGGAAAACTTTTGTAATGTGTTTATCAGATATTCGTGTTTATAAGTTGTAGCCTTCTTGGCATGCTTGTAGTAGAAAAGATCTAGCATTCTCAAAAGAGGCGAGACCTTATCTCATTCCTTTTTCATCTCAAACGTCTATTTCGAGTCATGCCACAGCATTGCTGTTCCGGCAGTGAGGTTCGAATAATATGCCTACACATTCCAAAACTACTCCCACGCCCCAAGTAAAATACGGAGGTCACTGGCTTTTAAACCATCCACAAGTACGCATAATACAAACATCCATTTTATTGATCATGGAACGTAAAGCAAAAAATATATAACGTTTTTTAAAACCTAGGAATAGTATCGGGGAATTTTCCAAATTTCGAGTAGTGCTCGAGTGTCTCCCACAGCGACCAAATCCCTGAAAAAAATATTTTTGATTATTAATTTATTTTGTTTTTAATTAACCAAATTGTAGGTTTGCAAATTTTCGCATTAATACCTCTTGGAATTAAAGCTTAAGCTGCTAGTATTTTCTCTAGTATCGGATTTTAGTATTACGTTCGGTAAGGCATTGCCAGTAGTACAATTATAAAATCCTACAATGGAAGTCGCACCATAAGCTGCAAAAACATCCTTATTTCCAACACACCAGGATAGACCAATCACTGTATTTTCTAGGCTTATAATTTTCTGGCTAGCGGCCTGTAATCCAATGAAAAAATTATTGAGAATTTAAAAAATATAAATTGGTTTATAGTCAGTTAGGATGATCAAAAGTGTGATTTTATGGTTAAGTAAGTTAACCTAAGTTTTTTCCTTTTGGTTTTCATTATTTTTTTTAATACAAAAAATTAAGGCTAACAAATTTGTTCAACCCTAAAAATTATTTACAATTTGTTGAGGAATAATCCCTACATTTTATTAATAATTTCAGATAATTAATCAATCATTTCAGATAATAAATTGTAATTAAATGACCATTTTTCGTATTCTAGACACTATAATATACATAAAAAAATTTGTTATTTAAAATTTAGAACTTATTTCTCAATAAATATCTAATACTTTATAGGGATGAAAGAATTTGTTAGCCTTAAAGTTGTACTTAAAAAAAATCGAAAAAAAGAAAATCCTATTTGAAAACTAAAACGGCCTAAACCAATTTTTTAAACTTTTTTTTTACATAAGAGAAAATTTATAGCAGACTTTTTTACTAAAAGGAAGAAATATAGGCGGCAGCGTTTAGTAAAAATCAAAAACACATCGTGTATTGCCTACTTTAGATTTTTTTTAAATGTGCAGAAAAAATGTTTTTTGGATTTAGTTAAAAAGAGCGCTTAAAAAATTGAATATGTCAAACATGCAATTTCTAAAGGTTAGACAAAAGAAACTGATTATTATTTTGTTTACATGGAACAAAATTTCGTGGTGTTTAAAATTTTCCAAAATTTTAAGAAAAAAATTTCAAAATCCTAAAATTCCTTACACACGAATTTTGTTTCGAAAAAGCAAAATGATAACATTCCTTTGATTAAATCAAAAAGAAATTTTAGGTTCGACATATTAAACTTTTTCTGAAAAATGTGCATTTGACTCAATCTAAAGAAAACATTTGTTTTCACATTTTTCAAAAATTCTAAATTAAAAAAAATCTTTATACTTTTTTATTATTGTTCACTAGTAAAAATCGTACAAATAAAAACTCGCCATAATTTTTGAAACAATAGGCAATTTTTGTCTTAATCTTCAAAAATTTCAATTTGGGATTAAAAAAAGAGAAAAGAAGAAATCAACCGATTTCAACTTTTTTTAAAATTTTTTCGGATGCCAACCCAAATTTTTTTCATGTAGCTTAAACGATTCGATCAATTTGATTGTTTTCATTCAAAAGTAATGGCGTTTTTTTAATCGCAATTATTTCGAAATCTTAACAATTACAAATCATAATAGTTTCCGACTTTTTAGAAATTTGAAAATATGTTATGATAACGAAAATTACTGTTTAGAAATCAATAACTATTGATCAATTATTTTGCAATCAGTAGAATGTTTTGAAATTGAATTTTACTGTATTTTTTTTTAAATCAAACCGGGAAAAGTCATGGAATTTTGAAATCAGACTTCTTCTAAAATCTACCCTGTAGTTATTAATTTTTTTTCAACTTACTTGATCAAAATCATATATTCTGATTTCTTTATCTGTGCCGCTAGTTACAAAAAGATTCCGGGATGGCGAGCATTTAATACTTGTGACACTGCCTTCGTATCTATTATATTCACTAATGACTGGATCTAAAATAGATTCATCACCTGAAAATTATTTTTGTCTTGTTAATATTGCTATTTTAATTCTTAATTTAGTCCATATTATTAAAAATAATAGCACTTTTTCAATACCTTCTACTGAGACTGCTTGTTCAATACTACATTTGTAAATTCCTCCACAGAGAGTCCCCACAATGAAAAGAGAAGGATCCTTGTAAGAAAAATCAAAACTGGTGATGGATAGTCCAGCTTCAACCGCACGTTCTCGATTCCCTCCTGCACTTCGTGGTCTTGCATTTTCAGATGGATTGTGTTCCTTCGCTACTTTGAATCTGAAACCAATTATGGAATATTTAATTGGTAAGGTATAAAACATAAATTCGTTCAGTTAGAGAAGATTTCAGCTGTACTATGTACTTTTTGTGTAAATTAACTGTTGTGAAATTCGCCAGGAGTTTGTGGGTTACAATGTAGCCGTCCGCACTTGCAGAAACCAAAACGGATGCATCACCGACAATCTTTGTTTGCCATTGCAACTGGGATATGGAATCACCATGGGAGAAAACTTGGACTGGTGTCACTGACATGTCATCCCGAAGATTCCACACCAAAACGTCACCTGAAAATAAAAATGTGATTTAATTTTGAGACTGATAGATTTAGGAATTAGATTTTTTCTATTTTAAAAGTGAATACTCTTCTTTTTGAGAACTGTAAATAGTCCAACAATGAAACTGAAAGGAAATATATATTTTGATAAGTAATATGGAAGTTACTTCAGTTTTTATTGTTAGAGGGTGGCAACTTGAACGGGAATTTACATCTGATCGCAGACAAATGCAAGGCAAACTTAATCAATTTAGAAAAGTGATATCTACTTTATTCTTAGTCGGCAGATTATTCAGATTACCTAAGTTTACTCTAATTAAATCTACATTTGTTAATAAGTGTTTATTATTTTTTAATTGTAAGAGAAACCTTTTGCAATTTTTTTCTCTTTGATTTTTCAATGGTTTTAAACAATGGATTTATAACGTTTTATTCATTTATCTTGACTTGGAATAAAAAATTGTAAGTAAGAATTTGTCACAACTTGAAAGTTTCTTCTTCCAAAGTTTAAATAAAGAAAGTACTTCAAGTAGTTGTTAGAGTGGAAGTAATATTTCGAAGAAATATTGCTAAATTATATTATAAAATTTCTTTACATTTTTCGTTGCGAATTAATCTTTCTTTAGTAAAAAATATCAACTCAATGGTTGAAAGTTAACCAATTTTGTTAAAAATTCCTTTTTTTGTTGAAGATTCATAATTTAAATTGAAAATTCATCTCTGATTAAAAATGTAACTACTTTGTTGATAATAAATTTTTTTACCTAAGAATTCTAATATTCTAGTCGAAATTTAAACAGAAAATTCAACTACATATTTGGTTGAAAATTGATATTTTTATTTAAAAATTAAACTAGTTTAAAATTTTCTGTACTTTGTGGAAAATTCGCCTTTTTGTAGAAAATTAATCTTTTTGGCTGAAAATTCTTTTTTTATTGTATAAAATTCAAATGTTCCAGTTAAAGATTCATTATTTTTTGTTGAAAATTCATCAGTTTTGTTAAAAATTAATTTCCTTCAACCGAAAATCTTAATGTCTATTTTTGGTCTAAAAACTGCTCTTTTTAACAATTTGACTCAATTTTTTTTTAATTCACGATTAAACTATTTCGTTAAAAACAGAGGTATTTTGTTAAAAAGTCTTTTTTTCCAAAGTTACCTTTTTTTTGCAAGTTAATCCTTTTTTTGGCTGAAGATTCATAATTTGAATTTAAAATTATTTTCTTCGATTGAAACATGAGATACTGGAACGAAAACTTCTTTTTTTCTTTTGATGAAAAGGAATTTGTTTTGCCGACAATTGAACTATTTTTTTAAAATTTTTATTTTTAAAAAGTGATGTTTATTTGAACTGAAAACGTAACTATTAATCCAGTCGAATATTACATCATTTTTGTTAAAAATTCATCTCTTTTGTTGAATATTGATTTTTGGACTAAAAAATTAAGTATTAGATTTTTTGTTGAAAATGATCTTTTTTAGTTGAAAATTCATGTAGTTGGTCAAAAATTCAACCATTATAGTTAAAGATTCATCATTTTAATTAAAAAAATTTATCTTTCTGGTTTAAAATTCAATTATTCCTTTTGGATGTACAAGTTTAGTTAAAAATTCATTACTTTCCTTGAAAATGTAACTTTTTGTTTTAAATTAATTTTTTTAAACTGAAAGTTGTTTTATTGTGAAAAGTAATTTTTAAAACTGAAAATTTAACTTAATTCAATTGAATATTACGTAGTTTTAGTTCAAAATTCATCTGTTTGGTTAAACATTAATTTTTTAACTTAAAACTGTTCTTTAATTTTTAGTTAACAATTTATCTTTTTGGGTAAAAATTCATTTTTTGTTTTGTTGATAATTCAACTATTTAAGTTAAAGAGGAGTTATAATTTGTTGAAAATTAATTTTTTGAACTAAAACTTTATCCATTTCATTTTTGGTGTTGAGAATGAACGTCATGAATTAAAATAAATTTGTGCGTTAAATGAAAATGTCAATATATTACTTTTAGTCGACAGGGAAAATTGGTAAACTTGACCGCGAATTTAAAAAGTCCCCTGAATCGCCAACCTGTTATTATTTATTTGAAAAAGTACCATTAAATAAGCCAGCTGCGAGTATTGACGGTTCCTTTGGATGATACAAAAGAGAAGTAACGCAAGAATTGACTTCCAAAACTTTGTTGGGCGCTGAGGGAAATTTGTTGTCTCTTGTAAAATAGTAAAGCTTTATTTTTGACAGGTGATCACACCAATTCTCGTGAAACGTAATGCTGTATGATAAGCCGAGTGATCCACCACCAGTACTCCATGTTAGGCCGCTTATTTTTGTCTGAAAAAAATATTGTAATTTTAATAAAAGTCTGTTTTTGAATCCAGCATTAATTAGTTAGGAGCGGCAATATTTGCCTTAAAGTCTGGGTTTTCCCAAGTGTTGAGTTTTGCGAGGCATTGAACTGCAGAAAATGATTCACTGGAAGTTGCTGGATTGTAATCTTCAAAGGCATTGGTGCCATATGTTTCATCAAGTGCTTCTAAAATTCCTGGAGTAACACGTTTCAAGAATGCTGCTAATCTTGCATAGTCGAATTCAGGAGTTTTCTTAGGTTCTGTCAGTGTTTGTGTCTGCATTCAATAAATCAATTTTATTATTTGTTACATTACACACTTATTTTTTCACATGCAACTATCATTTAATGCACTTGAATTAACCTAAAAAATTTAATAATTTTACTGTTAAACCCCAAAAAATAAACGCTTGCTTTGTATTAATGAAAGAGGTGAGTTTAAACGATTTAAAGAATGTAACGTTACTTCAGTCAGATTTTGAACCCCAAACATACAGAAACAATCATTTTCTCAATTTGTTCAAAAACTGGATTTCTCAAGTTTTATTTGCTTACTACTCATTGATCTCATTCAGAACAGGGAGCTTTAGAAAACAATTATCGTTTTTACTTTTGGACAGGGAGTTTCGGCAAAGAAAAATATAATTTCACGTTAGATAAATTTTTACATGGAACTGGAATTTAAAAAATATATAATTCGGATTTATGAGAAAGGAATTTTTAAAAATCCCTCTTCCAAATCAGAATTCCTCACAATTAAAAAATTTCCTCTTTGAAATTTTAGGTGAAGAAAGTACCTCAAGCAGTTTTTAGAGTAGAAGTAGTATTTCAAAGAAGAAATATTTCTGAATTATAATAGAACATTTTTTTACATTGTTCGTTGCAAATTCACCTTTTTTAGTTAAAAACTTAAATAATTCGTTAAAAGTTAAAATCCTTTGTTAAAAACTAATTTTTTTGGTTCAAGATTTATAATTTTAATTCAAAATTCATCTATATTAAAAACTTAACTACTTTGTTGAAAAATTAAAAAATTAAAATTTTGTTTAAAAATTTAATTTAAAAATTCATTTTTTTTTCGTGACAATTCAATTATTTTGTTACAAATTGATATTTTGCATTTACAAAGTAAACTATTTGTTTGAAAATGTATGTACTTCGTAGAAAAAAAATATTTTTTGATAAAAAAATTAATGAAACCTACATTTTTTAACTTAAACCCCTTTTTAGTTAAAAATTGATATTTTTTAGTTAAAACTTTAACAATTTGAATTAAAATTTGTCTTTTTTAATTGAAAATTCAACTACTTCGTCAAAAATTTGACGTATTTTGTTAAAAAAATGATTTCTTTTTGTTATAAATTTATCTTTTTCTTTGAAAGTCAATGTTCTTGTTTAAAAATACTTTCTATCGGTTGAAAGTTCAAGTATTCCAGTTATATATTTCTTATTTAAAAGAAAATTCCTTTTTTTGTTTACAATTAATTATTACAACCTAAAGTTTAACTATTCCATTTTTTGTAAAAAAACTCTTTTTTAGTGGAAAACTTAAGTGTTTTTTCAATGTTTTGCTCTGTTATGTTAAAGGATTTTTAGAATGAAAGTCATGAATTGAAATAAATGTTTTCGTTTTGAGCCAAATATGAATACGTTACTTTTAGTTGACTAGGAAAAATTGAAAAACTTGACCGGGAAATGACCAGGAAGTTGAAATCGTCCACCGAATCGCCACTTTGAGTGTGTCAAGTATTTTAGAGTATCCTAATATTTAAAATTTAACAGATTTATGAAGATTCATAATGTTTCAGAGGATTTCAAAATTTTTCAACAAATTTTACGAATTTAAGGAAATGAAACATGTTAATGTTTTTCAAGGGATTTAAAGAATTTTTAAAGATTTTCTGACGGTTTAAAAATTTTAAATTACAAGAAATTTAAAGGGGCTATTAACACTGTTAAGAGTTTTGAAATAATTTCGTAAGATTTAAGAAAATTCGAATAGATTTCTAGAGAAATTTAGGGAATAAATTACATTAAATGTAATTTTAATAGACTACTACGGATTTCAAAGCTATTAGGGTATTTTAAAAGATTCGGAAGGATTTCATGGGATTTTACCCGTTTTAGAGGACTTTAAAGTTTTAAACATTTTTCAAAGTATTTTATAAGATATTCACAATTTTTGAAGTTACGGAACTTCAAAAGTTTTCTAGGAATTTCATGTGATTTAAGAGACTTAAAATATCTCAAAGGATTCAAAAAAATATAGAGTATTTTAAAAGATTCCAAAGTATGTAGCCGAATTTTATGGAGACTCGGAGGCTATCAAAGATTTAAACATTTAAAAATTTTTTTTCTAGGGATGTTCCAACGGATTTCTAGAAAACTTGAGGGAAATCATGAAATTAAATTAAATTTTAAAGTATTTATACGCATTTAAAGGCTATTAGGGTATTTTAAAATATTCAAAAGAGTTAAAAAGAGTTGTTAGGGTTCCCAGAAGGGTTTCAAAGATTTAAACATTTTTTAAGAAATTTTAAAAGATATTAAAATACAGCATGTTGCACAGTAGAGTGGTCCAAAAATGTATGGCAAAATCTGTTTGCATGCTAAAGGTCAACGATCCTCCCCAATTTATTCCAAATCCGAAAAAAGAAATTCCCTAATATTTTAATTTTTTTTATTTTAACAAGTGCCGCTTTTGACTTGAAGTTTCCCATGTAAAATGCATGGGGAAAATCACTTTTTTGAGTGTTTAGAATAATTTTTTAGGGTTTGAAAAAATGTGATGGGAAAGTATGGGGGCCTGTAGAAAATTATCCAACGAAGAATTTCATGTACCAGACATATGGGTTGGGCACCCCTAATACACCCACAAGAGTACCTGAAAACTACCCCTAAAACGAAAAATGTCAATTCTTCATGAAATCGACTTTTTGAACACTGTATATCGTCTTTTTTTTTACTTAAAATTATTAATATTGGTCTAGAGGAATATTTATTATCATTGGTTGATAAATTTTTAATTATTTAAAAAAATGGAAAATTTGTTTTCTCCCCTAAAAATTATTACTATTAGTCTAGTGGAATATTTATTAAAATTGGTTTCTTAGTTTTTAATTGTTTGAACATGTGAAATTTATTTAAATAATTTTTTTTTAAATTATTATTTATTTAGTGGAGTATTTATCAAAACTGTTTAAATAATTTTATTTTTTTTCCCCTAAAAATTATTACTGTTGGTCTAGTGGAATATTTAACAACATTGGTTAATTAATTTTTATTTATTTAAACAAATCCCATTTGTGTAAAAAATGTTTTTTTTCAAAAGTTCGTTGAACTGGCAGTTTATTTTCATTAAGTGACATAAATTTATTTTCAAATATTTTTTAATGATTGAAACTTAATGAACCATTGTTATTAAATATTCCACTAGACTAACAGTAATAATTTTTAGGGAGAAAAAAAATTTTCAAACAAAAAATTTAAACAAATTTCATTTGTTTAAATAATTAAGGATTAATTAATCAATGATAATAAATATTCCTATAGACCATTCTTAATAATTTTAGGTTAAAAAAAGATCAGAACCAGTTCGCAAAAGGTCGCTTTCATGAAGAATTGACATTTGTGTTTTTAAGGGTAGTATTCAGGTACTTGTGGGGGTGTGTTAAGGGTGTCAGACTCATATGTCTGATACATAAAAGTCTTTATTGGATAATTATCTACAAGCCCCTATACATTCCCGTCACATTTTTTTAAACCCTAAAAAATTATTCCAAAAACTGAAAAAATGTGCTTTTCCCCCATTCATTTTAAATGGGAAACTGCAAGTCAAAGCCGGCACCTGCTAACACAAAAAAAATATTAGGGAATTTATTTTTTTCGGATTTGGAATGAAATGGGTCGTTGTTCTCTAAAAAAAAGAAGCGTTTTTAAGCCAGCCTTTTGTACAGGCTTTCAAAAGCTTTTTAGGTATTTCACAATATTTAAGAGATTTTTAAAATCTTAAACAATTTTAAAGAATATAGTGTATTTTAAAAAAGTTCGTTGAAATTTCACGATATTTCAAGAGATCTCACACGATTTATGAGATTTTCAAAATCTCACAGGATTTTAGAGAATTATGGTGTATTTCAAAATATTCCTACAGATTTCATGGGGTTTCATAAGATTTCTATGAGATAATAAAGAATTTCTATATTTTTCAAAAATTTCAAGGGGCTTTATCAGATTTGACGGGATTTCCAAGATATCATCATATTTGTTATATACATGATATTTAAGAGATTTCAAAGGATTCCAAGGGATTTATAGATAACTTTAGGGAATATATGAAATTAAATGAAATTTTAAGGGACTCCTAAGGTTTTCTACCGATTTCAAAGTTACTAGGGTATTTTAAATGGTTAGAAAGGATTTCACGGAATTTTATGAGGTCATAGAGGGTTTCAAAGATTTAAACCTTTTTTTAAGGATTTAAAATATATTAATAATTTCAATATGCTGTGAATGTATAAGAATTTCTATCGATTTCAAAGCTACTAGGGCATTTTAAGAGATTCGAAAAGATTTTACGGGATTTTATGAGGTTACAGTGGGTTTCAAAGATTTAAACATTTTTAAAGAATTTTAAGAAGATATTAACGATTTCAAGATGTTTTGAATGTTTAAGGATTTCTATGGATTTCAAAGCTTTTATGGCATTTTAAAAGATTCGAAATGATTTACGCGACTTTATGGGACATGTATATAGTATAACAAATTAAAAAAATAGTTAACTTATCTATTTAATATTTCAAAAAATCAAAGTTTCTCGTCGTCCCTAAATATGGAATGACTAGTCCAATATTTTTTATAATCTTGGCTGGTCGTCCCCTTTTGCAACTCCCTTAATTTTTCAGGACGACCAGCCAGTCTTAAAAAATAGTATGACACTATTGTGCTACTAAATTTCAAAATTTACGCTACTATTGACACTATTGTAAACCAGTGTTGGATAAGTTACTTTTTTAAAAGTAACTACTTACAGTTACTCGATAATGTCACTTTTTTCACTCTAATTTTGTAATTTAAAAATAAAAATAATTAAGACGATAATTCAAAAAAATTTAATTTAAAAAAAGGCAATAGCTAAAGTAAATAAAAAATATACAACAGGAATGGTCGGGAACCATGCGGGGATAACCCGTTTTCAGGAAATTTCTCAGGGAAATGGAAAAACTGTTCACTGATTACGTCTTGGGATACGCCTTTTGACGAACTTTGTTATTTTATTAAAAATAATAAGATTACATTTTTGCAATTTCTGAAAAAGCACAACACGTAGGGCAGATTAAACAACAATATATATTTAGACTAAAATTTAAATTAATAAACATGCCAAGAGATCGCCAGAATAAATTGTTTCGTTGACTTTATTTTATCAGATATTAAAAATGATTTTTCATATTGAATTTTGTGTTAAAATCGCAACTCACGCATTTAATTTTAGCAATTCTATTCCTTCATTTTACGGTACTATGCAAATCATAACTTTCAAGTAATAAAACATTTGAAAAATGCTAAAATGTTTCAAATTTCAGACAAAACGTCTTTTGTATGATACATTTAGAAACGCTTTCAATTTCTAACACATTAAGAACAAACATTAAATTTTTAACAAAAGGGTTGTATTTCCAAACAAGAAAGATTTTTCAGCCATACAATTGTATATTTATAAAAAAAAAGATAAATGAATTTGCAAACCAAAAATTAAAGTCTTGAACAGGAGTAGAATTTTTAAGACAAAAGACAGTTTTATTATTATTATTTAGCCAATTTACAAAAAAGTTACTTTTCAACGAGATAGTTGAATTTTCCATAGAAATATTTGAATTTTCTATGCCCTCCCTCCACGAAATTGAAATAAAATAATTAAATTTTCAACTAAAATTAGAAATTGTCAACAAGTCAACACATTTTGTATTAAGTAGTTCAAATTTCAAGAAAGCAATGTAATTTTCAATAAAAAAAACAAATTTTGAATAAAATAGCTGAAACCTCCATAGAAATTGTTTTACCAAAAAAGTTGAATTTGCAATAAAAATAGATGAATTCTCGACTAAAAACATAATATTTGACATTATTTCAACCAAAAAATACAAATTTCAACCAAAAAGATGAATTTTATACCAAAAAAGACAACATTTTTAACAAAGTAGATGAAATCTCAAAAAAATAGATAAGTTTTCAAACAAGAAGTGTCTATCAATAAAGATAACTTTTCAAAACAAAATGGAATAGTTAAATTTGCTGGTAAAAAAGTTCATTTTCAACTTAAAAAACTAATTCTTAACGAAAAAAATAAATTTTCAATCAAACAGATTCATTTTTCAGCAAAAATATTAATTTTTATCAAAATACATGAATTTTGACCCAATAAATTTTTTTATATAATATTCAACCAAATACTTGAATTTTTAACTGATAATTCAACCAAACCTGAAATAGTTAAATAAAAAAAGTATTGTCAACTAAAATAATAAATCATCAACCACAAACATTAATTTTAAACAATGTAGGTCCACTTTCAACCAAGTAGTTGAAAGTAGTTGAAAAATTAAGTATTGAAAAAACATTGTTAAAATTGTAGACATATTTTTTTAATGAGAAAAATAATCTGCTGATTTTAATGAATTGTAAGTAAATGAAAAAAATTCTGTCATTTATATTGAGTTTACTGGAATTTTTTCGCTATAATAATGAAACTTCTGTAACATCTGTAACAAAATGTCGGAAAATAAAGGGATTTTGTAAACAGAAAGGATAATTCGCACTAGAGTGCACAATGTTCTTACCTCAACACTCTTTTTTTCTGCACTTTGAGAAGAACCATCGTCGTAAACTACTACATCAGTTTGTACATTAGTCGACTTTTCTGATCTAAAATTAAATTAAATTATTTTTAAAGATACTTTAAATTATTTAAACAATAAGCACATGGCACGGATGGAGTGACATATAACCTCTTGTGCACACTTACTTCTCGGAAGAAGTTTGTGAACTAAAGCCAACTGGGTCGAAGGACTGATCCGTAAACATTTTAATAATAATCAGACCAAAGACAGATATTTATATTTTTTATTAAATCTATTGAAGTGAAGGACCGGGAATTAATTTATTAACTGTCACCGCATAGAGCATACGACGCGACGTGACTTATTGATGTTTTTTATAACCTTCGTGTTCGTGACTCATGTTTACAGGTTTAAATCATCCGTAAATCATACTTGTTAGAAGTTTCGAATGACTCTTTTTGTGTTCTAAGGTCAGATATTTCTATATAATAAGGCAAATAATAATATATACACATATAAATGGAAAATTGTTATTATCTAAATTTAAACGTAGGATAACCTACAATTCTCCATTCGAGAAGGTATTTCAGGTTGGGTGGGGGAAGTCCAAAATGTCTGCAAGCCGAGGGCCAAGCAGTAATACCAACAGTAGAAAACGAAACTTTATTTTTTCAAAAACTTTCAAAAAATAAATTTTTACTTTCAGTGTATTTTGATATTACTTTTAATGTTTTAAAAACAGTTTAATTATACAATGAAATCGCTACTTAGGGAAAGTAAAATTTAATATTTTTTACTCAATATATTAGGAAAATGTCAATTATTTTTACTAAGTAAACGAATTATAAAATTTTTACGGAATTTAACGAGCTTTTCAAGGTATTTTAGGGATTACATGAGATTTCAAAGGATTTTAAAAGATTTCCGGGTATTACCTATTTTATTTTAAATGATTTCAAAGAATTACGAGACGTTTCAAAAATTTCAAATAATTTAAAAAGATTTCAAGAGTTTGAAAAAATTAACTGCAGTAGAATTTCAGAGAATTTCAGAGAAGATCTCAATTTTTCAAGGGATGTCAATAGAGTGAACACTCTTAAGAGTTTCCGGACCGCCTCCCCCTCCCAAAACCCCCTCATGGCTATCTTTAATGTACCATTTTTTTATAAACGTGGATAGTAGCGTTCTTGGTTCAAATCCGGGATGAGGCAGATTTTTTATTGTTCTTCAATCATTATTTGTCCGCAGTAATCGTTTTAACACCAAAATTTGTATTGATTAAAAAAATTTAAAAACTCGCACGTGGACATCTCTAAATGGTAATAACATCTATCAAAAATTAATTAGATTTAAATTTTAAATCGAAAGCCTAAAAGATTCGATACCGATAGATTATTTCAATTCAAATTCAACAATCATTCATTTATTTTTGTTGATTTTGAACAATTAAAAAAAATGTATTTATTTTTAAATATTCTAATCAATTTTCGGAAACAGCTCGTAATTTTTTAATAGATTGATTAAAGTATCACTTTGCAGAAAATCTTTATCGTTTGTCATGATTATATTATTAACATTTCTAATAATGGAAGTTCTAGTTTTATTAAAATTAGGCCAATAGACGAAACGACTAAAAATTGTTTAAGAATACTATTTCGCTAACAATGCATGGCAAAAACATTAAAACATAAAAATTCATATTTTTGGGAATATTTTAGAAAGAGAAAAAGTTATTACAACTAAAAAAAATGATAAAGACATCATTATATGACTGGTAGTAGAAAGAATGAATTTCTATACTCGCATAGGATCAACATAATTCTGTTATGCAATACACTTATTTTCTTTTATTGTTGCTTTTCTAAAACTAGAATTAGGAGAACATATGATCAAGAAGGTGGCATGCGTGCAAAACCACCTTTCATTTTCATGTTATCCTAATCAAATTTTTGTTATTGTGATTCAATGATATTTTCAGAAGAGAAAAAAACATAAATGTGTGCAGTATATTAAGTATTTTGAACTATTTGAGTAATTTTTTACATTCTCATCGGAATTGCGTCGATATCTATAGGAGATTGCGGCTAGAAAAATGTAAATGATCTTGTCTAATTTTTGCACCACATAAGACTAATGTAAAATAATTTTAAACTTTCGAAAATGGTTTTTGGAATAATAATATAATAATAATAATATAATAATAATAATAATGATAATAATAATAACCGGCGTATAATAATAGTAACGGGCGTCTGACTTGCGGCATGGACTCGTGTTACGCTCTACAAATGAAAAATGTCCTACATTGATTTATTATTCAACTTCTGATGTTTATACGAAAATTTTTAATTTTTAAACTTACTTTACTGTTTTTAGTGGTCTGAAGATCTTAAACTTAAAATGGTTTTAGTTAGCTTAAATTTTCCCGGCAATACTTTGGAGATTAGCGCATGCGTACTTGAGATTAAACCGTTTGCTTTATTACAAATTTTATTTAATTGAGTGATAATAAAGTTAGAAGCTGTTATTTTTGCAAATTTGCAAGATTTTAATATATTTTTATCAAAACTAGCCTAGAAATTAAAATAATGCCAAATAGAAATTCGCGTTCGAATTTCAAATAGCGGTTGGTCACCCTGTCACGATTAGTTAAACAGGCCGGTTCCCGGAATCGAAATCGTAAGCTCGCGAAGTGCAAGTAGAAAATAGAGACATTTCGTCAATTTTTATAGCAATTTGAGTGGATTTGAGTGTTGGAACTGCTGTCGCCGAAAATAAGACAAGAAAACCTAACAACTGAAGTAAATTGGTGGCTTTTTTCGTCTAATTATTTCCGTTCGTACTTTCGCGAATATGGCGTTTCTTATATTTAATGCTTATGTTTATTTCCTGCATTTTGGACAAAAAATCAGTCAGATTTCGAGTTCCGTAAAACGAGATTCAAGATAAAATTACAGTTAAGACATTTCGTGATGCGTGAAGTGTTACTATTTTTGAACTGATTATATTGGATTCTGGCATTTCAGAATTGACCACTTTCTTAGATTGGTATTTTTTGAGAGCCATATTGGCAAGTATAAATTTCTAATAGGATCGTAATCGATTTTGTATCATATTTTTCCGCTTTGAAAAATAGATTATTCCTGCAAAACTCATGGGAACGATTGTTGCATGTTCTCTTATGTATACGATTTTTTCTTGTCAATTTAATTAAATATGTTTTAATTATCTTTTTTTTCCACTATCTAGTATTGTAATTTTATTTTTTCAAGGTTCAAGCCGGGTAATCCCCGAGATATTTAATCTGGAAAAGTTCCAAATATATTTGCAGTTCAGTTTCAAATACTTTAAATTTAAAGATTTTAATCAAAGCTTTTTTAAAACTTCCTCTTTTTCTCCCTATTTTTAAGAAACTTCCTCTTTTCCCACCCTTTCTTCTTTTTTTCTCCTAAATACGAACTCAATAAAATCCAATGAGAAAATCAAACTATTTTTAGTTGAAAGTAAATTCTTTCATTCTTTTTGGTTGAAAAGTCTACTATTATAGTTTTGGTTTAGAGTTTATCTCTGTTGGTCCAAAAGTCAATAATTTGTTTGGGAAATACGACCATTTCCTTTAAAATTCATCTTTGTAGGTTAGAAGTTCAACCATTTAGTTAAAAATCCACCTCTTTGATTAAAATTCCAACTGTTTGTTTATAAATGAATTTTCTTGGTTAAAATGATTTTTGTTGTTGTTGAAAATTCATCTTTTGTTTCATTCAAAGGTTCTTTGAAACATTTCAATTTTTATTGCTTGAAAACTCCGTTCGAAAAAACCGTTCTAATTTATTCTTTTAATTATTTATTACCCAGAATTACCACAGAAGTTAACAATGTCATACAATTTTGTTACCTAATTTAATTAACCACACATAAGTATTAATTTTAATTTAAAAAAAGAGAACAATAAATAAAATTGTAGGGCTAGTAAAAAAATGCGTTATAATATTATTATTTTTATTAAAAAAACAATTTAAGTCACCCAAATGAGGTGAATGTTCAACAAAGTAACGTATTGATTTTTTACTTCTAAACAGTTGCATTTTAACCACCTCAAAAGATTAAAGTCAAAATATGAATTTCTATCAAAAGAGGAATTTTCAGAAAAATAAATGAATTTTTAACCAAGAATGATTTCCGTTAAATTCTCAACACCAAAATATGGTGTATAAAAAAAGTTGACTTTTAACCAAATAGTTGAATAGTAGCTAAAAAGACGAAATTTCAACAAAAAACGTCAGTTGAATTCATGCAAAAAGATAAATGTCCAACAAAACAGTTTAATTTTCTACGAAAAAAGATGGCATTTTACAAAATAATAACATGAATTTTCAACCAAATAGTACACTTTTCAAACCAATAAGATTTCTAAGAGTAAAATAGTACTATTTGGAAATTTTTAAACCTAGGAAGACGATTTTTTTAGAAGTCTGTTGAATTTTCAAAAAAAAAGTATATCCAAATAGTCTTTTTCAAAGACAGTTTAATTTTCAACAAAAAAATAATTTAAAAATAAGAAAGATGAATTTTCAATGAAAAAGGAAGATTTTTTTTAAAGTTAACTTTCAATGAAAAGCATCATTTTTTTAACAAAATAATATAATTTTTAACACGCAAAGATTAATTTTCGACAAGAAATATAATTATTGAATAGGAAAGATGCTTTTTCTACAAAGAAGATGAATTTTCAATGCAAAATGACGAATTGTGTACGAAAAAAGATGACTTATTTAACAAAATAATTGAACTTTTAACTTGCAAAGATGAATTTTCACGCCAAATAGACGAATTTTTTTCGAAGACAGTTTAATTTTTAAGAAGGAAGTTCCTTTTTAAGTAAAAAAAGATGACTTTCAGGCCAAAAAATATGGATTTTCAGTACAAAGAGACGAATTTTTTATTCATAAGAATTACATTTCTGATGAAAAAGATAAATTTTAACAAAAAATTAATTTTTAAATAAGAAATATAACTTTTTGTCCAAAAGAGATGAATTTTCAATCCATAATGACAAATTTTGTATTAAAAAAGTTTAATTTCTGATAAAAAAGATTAATTTGATCACAGAGTTCATTTTTTAATTAGAATTATGAATTTTTGACCAAAGAATTTTAACTTCTCATTCCTAAAGGAATTTAGGAATTTTCCCATTCAAAGCAGTTTAATTCCCGACAAAAATATGAATTTTAACAAAAAGTTCATTTTCAAATAAGAAAGATGAATTTTTAATTCAAAAAAAAAAAAAAAAAAATTGGACTATAATAATTATTTAACACGAGCTAATGAACCGAAAGTTATAAGTGTATACAATTGCATCAGATCACAAACATCCTCGGATCGTGCCCAATTCGAATGATGCTATTTTTTAACATAATTAAGAATACTTTTTCGATAATTTTTTTCCAATGGCGCTTTGAAAATTTAAAATTATTAATTATTTAAACAATGTTAATAAGCAAATTAAGAGTTTGGCCATTTATCGAGGAATAGGCACAATTTGTTTACGGAATCAACAAAGAATGTATTTCCAATCACTGTTTCCTACGATACTTTGCAAATTTACAATAATGATTCATTATTCAAAAAAATTTTATAAACAAATTCAGAAATTGACTATTTTTTATATTTTGAACCATTTGAACATTTTAAACAAATTAATTTTTATAAGAAAATGTATGCACTATATGTTTAATAAGAATTGAGGAAGAATAAAAACTTTATAATGGGAAAAACTTTCATTTCAATTAATTTCTGTTTTTTTTCTTAATTTCTTCTAGTAATTTAATAATCTCTTCAATTGAATATTTTGCTTCATCAAGATTTTATGTAGTATATTTCCTCTTGCAATATGTTTTTCCATACATTTTACTGTGATTAACCACTCAGTCGAACATATAACTAGTATATTATTACCTATTATTACCTCTGCTTTTTATGTTAAAAACCCCGCTGAATCAAAGGTCTATATAATATACCGCCAGACGAATCAACTTCACTGTGTGTGCACATTTAAAACTTTTTCTTTTACTAAGGTGGACTTAAAATCACTCTATAAAATTTTTGAAAATGCATAAAATTACCTCCCGAGTTTAGCCGGCTTTTCGAAATGGCTGGAAATGGCTTGGCATCTGGATTCTTCTCGAGTCGAGATAATTTACTACGTATTTCGTCTTGTTTGGTAGAAAAGTAATATTTCTTGGTAGGAAATTGATATTTCTTAGTTGAAAATGAGCTTTTTTTTGAAAACTCAACTGCCTTCTGCAAAAGTTACCTTTTCGACTAGAAAATTTAACGGTTTGGTTAAAAATGCATCAATTTTGTTGAAAATTCATCTCCTTAATGGCTAGTCCAACTGTTTGGTTGTAAATGCATTTTCTTGGTTAATAATTATTTTTTCTTGTTGAAAATTCATGTTCTTGGGTATCAGGCAAAGCTTCTTAAAAATGTGTTGACTTTTTTTCAACTTAGTTGAAAATGAGCTTTTTTTTTGAAAACTCAACTGCCTTCTGCAAAAGTTACCTTTTCGACTAGAAAATTTAACGGTTTGGTTAAAAATGCATCAATTTTGTTGAAAATTCATCTCCTTAATGGCTAGTCCAACTGTTTGGTTGTAAATGCATTTTCTTGGTTAATAATTATTTTTTCTTGTTGAAAATTCATGTTCTTGGGTATCAGGCAAAGCTTCTTAAAAATTTGTTGACTTTTTTTCAACTTAGTTGAAAATGAGCTTTTTTTTGAAAACTCAGCTACTGCCTTCTGCAAAATTTACCTTTTCGACTAGAAAATTTAACGGTTTGGTTAAAAATGCATCAACAGAACCGGCTGGGTATCGATAGTACACATATCGAATCTACACATTGTGCAATTACCACTTTGCGTGTAGACATTAAATGAAGGTGGTCAACTCTACACATGAAGTCTACACATTAAAGTCTACACATTTAATTCACCACGTGAAAAGTCTGGACATTAAATAGTAAGTCGACAAAGTCTACGATTAAACTCTACACATTAAATTCTACACGCATAATAACTCTGCACATTCATTCTTTTGAATTGTAAATTACGTTATCTGATAAGTCTACACACTGAAACTGTGCACATTAAATTGTACACGTTCAACAATTGAAGTATACGCGCTAAGCTTATAGAAAATATTATTTTTATCAGTTTATTATAAATAATAATTTATAAATAATAATAAGTTTAATTATGATTTATAAGTTTACAAGCAAATTGTCTGCAAAAAAATCACCTTTTTATTTTCATGTGAATGCACCACGTTGATATTGTTTGATGCAGCTAAATAATAATTAGGAATAATGTCTATAAATGATAATATATATAATAATAGATGGTAGCCTCGGTTGAAATTTTTCCTCTATATTTTTACCGTATTTTTAGTAGTTCCAATCCCAAGAAAAGCGGTAGGTCCCCCTTCATGCACTTGATTACAACGTAGTATGTGCATAATGAAGTAAAAAAGAAACCAAGTTTATATATTTGATATGTTATATGTTATAGGTATACGACACTAGCGTACCAAGTAAAAATAAGAAAAATTTACATTTAGTGAGGCTATATTTTTCCAATGCATGTTGGCCTGCTGAACTGGAAAATTGCTTTGGAGCATTTGTATGAATTAATTGGATAGGAAACCACGTCTTTTTAAAAAATATTTTGGTACACTGTACTTCAATTACGAAATTGATGAGGAAAAATGGCACTAATATTCGTTGCAAAAAGTAATTATCTTTTCTAGCTTGAGAAATATTTCGCAGAGTAAAACTATCTTCGAAATTGTTTTTTCAAAATTAATATTTTGAAAACCAATCCTTATAAGAAAATTTCAATGCGAGTTTAAACTTTTTCAGGCCAAAGTGTATTAGAAAAATATAGCTGCACTAAATGTACAAGAACATACAATGTGCCACAATTGTTGATATACCGAGATATTTGTGTGTAGAAAGGTTCGCAAAAAAAAATCCAACACAAAAAAAATAATATAAATTTATTGAAATGATATAAATTTTTCAGAGTGGTCAAGAATATAATTTAATGCAGAACAAGAAACAAATATTAAAATAATCATGAAAAATAAAATTTGTACATTATTTTGCAATATCTGAATAAGCGTAGTACCAACCCGAGAGGCAGAAATAAATATAATATACATTTGATATGTAAGAGTCGAACATAATGTAGAAAATTTCGCATTTTCGTCCAAATCAAGTACGAAGCATGAGATACATCATGAGAATGTGTTCGTTAAAGCCGAAGGAGTTTTAACAAAAGAGAATTTACAATCACAAAATGACAGTTTTCGATGCTTTGAACTTTAATTTTAAAAGGCTTGCGCACAAATGTGGGGTAAATAAAAAGATCGAGCGCGTAGCGGGAGTTACATGCATTCTCGAGCGCGAAGCGCTAGAAAAATATACCATCGAGCGCGCGACGCGACAATCAACAGACGCACGCTCTAGATTCTAATTAAATAAGTCTTGCGGGGCCAGTTGAAGTAGATTGGTTTCAGGACTTAAATATTCTCGAGCATGTCCGGTTCAATATCCGAAAATGAAATTTTAGGAGAACTATTAAAACCGATTAATTTGACTCTGTTTGTCAACGGTTGCCGCTGCGGGCAACAATGATCAGTGCGGTGGGTAGAGTTTTGTAACCACGCGAGCGAGAGATGATTCCAATTTCCTTGTCGCATTCAAAATTGTTCAAAATATTCATTCCTAAAATTTTATTTTTGGATTCGAAATCGATCTCGCTGTGCATTATTTGAGCCTTTAAATTGATTGAATCCGATTAACAACTCCAAATTTATATTTAATTATCAGTGTTTGACATCAGTAGCCTGATAGCATGGAACGTTGCGGGAACGCCCCTGGAACGTCACAAAGAGTACTAACCGTTATTGGTATTATTAACAACAAGTATATCCTAAGCAAGACAATAAGTTAAATCGTTTCAAAAAATAGAGCTAACACAGCGTTGCATCAGCTTTGCGTTCCCCAACTTGATTGATCTATGTTGCGCTGCATCGATTGAATGTGCACTCATTGCAAATGAAACCCCTAAAATCAGACTACCCCGAAAAGGATGTGTTTTTATCATCTAGACCCTGGGTTCGATATCGTCAAAACTTTGGGAAGTATACCTTGGGCTTTTTCAACTGTATTTTGTGTATTTGAATCCTTGAAGCAGATACATTTGAAGTACTTGATGTCCTAAGGCTTTTCTTACCACTTAGAAAAATTCCGATTCTCCAAGTAATCCAACACAATTCCAATTACAAAAGATGTTTAGCCACATATTAATATTAGCCTTAAGCCTTAAATGTTCAGGGTTAAATGTGTAGAAATAATAGCGTGTAGAGTTAAATGTGCAGGGGGTTTGCGTGTAGAGTTTAATGTGTAGACATTAATCTGCCCAGTTTAAGGTGTAGGCCTTTTTATCAGGAAAATTTGTATCTTGACAGTATTAATGTGTAGAGTTTAATGTGCAGAGTTTTAACGTGGAGAGTTTATTTGTGTAGACTTTAATGTTCGAACTTTCCAATTTTCGAGTTTAATGTGTAGAGATAAATGTGCAGGGTTTTTGCGTGGAGACTTTAACGTGCACAGTTAATGTGTACAGTTCTAAAAAATTCGTTTATTAGTTGTAGAGTTAATCGTCGAGACTTGCATGGAAAAAAAATTTTACTGCGTGGACGAGCGAATTTAAAATTATCCTGCTATAAAGAATCAGTATATCTACACCAGATAAATAATTTAGTTAAATTATATGAACTGTTTGAGTGAAAGAACACTTTTGACACAATTGCTAAGTCGGAGAAATGATTATTTTCAGTAAATTGTATATTTGTTCAATATCGTAGAATGAAGTAAAAAATTTAGATGAAATGGAAATATATATTCCAATAGCAACCACGTATTCGTCAGATATGATGAAGTTAACTATCGCTGTAAGAGCTATATTGTAAATGTCTGCGATTTAATTGAATAATATACTTAAAATGGCGGCGAAAGTTGAAGTGCAATATCATCTCGATGAAAGAAGGTAAATAAAGCTTTAGTTTTACAAAATAATAATAAATAATCAAATAAGATACACGATGTGTATCCCATTATTATACATTCTTACTCTATAAGCAAGTCGAAGTCAGTTCGCAAAGTTTGCGCCAGTTCGCAAGGTTAGGTTGGTTAGATTAGTTTGTCATATCTGACGTTTAGGCAAAGATATAATTATATAATATCTTTGGTTTATGTCTTTTTCACCGGTGCGTTTTCGTGCGATCTCTAGTTCTTCCACGTTATGTCAATGTTGTTTTTGGTTAAATTTACTATTTACAGCAATAATATATATATATAATTATAAAATATAAAAATAACTTCCCAATCCTTTCGGTTTCTGTCGTTTGCAGGGTTATAGTTACAGCAACTATACATTTCGATTAGCATTCTTTTTGAATTTAAATATTTCTGTTCCAGCTATACTTAATGTTTCTTTTGACTACACACTATCGCCAAAACAGTGAAAGTGGTCAAAGATATTCACTTTAGCTGTTACAGAGAATGTTCCACATTTTCTCGTTCGTTTTCAACTAAACGTTTAGTTGCCACAGGGATTAACTTCCCTGTCACAGCTACACTTTTTTTGCGTGTGCATGTGTAGACTTAAATGTGTAGACTCGACGTTTGCGCTTAATGTGTAGAGTTCATATAATAGCCAAATAGAACCAAACAAAAAATTACAACTTTTTTTTGGTTAGAAGATAATTCTTTATTGTTGATAAGTTTACTATTATATTTTTGGTTAGTCATTCATCTTTTTGGTTGGAAAGTTAATTATTTGATTAAAAAATCAATAATTTTGTTAAAAAAATCATTATATTGTATTGAAAACATAACTGCTTCGAAGAAAATTGGTTTAAAATTGTTTAGAAAATTCACCTCATTTGGTAGAAACTTTATATTTTTAGGTTGAAATTGCAATTGTTTGGTAAAAGGTAATTAGTTTTGGTTAGGAATTCCACGATTTGGTTTAAAATTTGTCTATTTTGATGAATTCAAATGTTTATAATTAAACATAAAAATTTTATTTGGTTGAAACATCAACTATTATATTTTTTGTTGAGAATTAATATTTTTGGTAGAAAATTAATCTTATTGGCAGAAAACTTAAATATTATTTGGTTAAAATTAACATTTTTGTTCAAAATTTATATTTTTGGATTAAAAATTGTACTTTTGTATCAAAAGGTCTAGCCGAGTAAGCATGGCAAATCGGCTCCCGCTCGTATCAGGCTGTAATTCATGTCAAATGTTCATCCTGAGGTACCATCAAAATGCGAAGAATTTCAACCCACAAATTGCATTGTTTTAAGCTATGGAGGGGGAAATGAAAATAAAAAAACTTATTTTTCTCGAAAACCGCTTGACCGATTTTCATGAACGGAATATATGTTATGGAGACTGAGAAAGCAATTTTCCAAAAAAAAAAAAACAGGAGAATTTGATATCAAAAATAACAAGTAAAAAAAATGTTTGAATTAATTGAGCATTATTTTTAAGGTGACGTTTTTGACCTGCATCAAACATAGTTTCACAAAAAAATCTATACATCCCCTGGGTTAACATATTTTTTCGCTGAACTGATCAGATTGGCATCGGGGCAGCGAACTCATTGGTCGCAGTTAGCGCTCAATCAAAAACGAGTAACAAAAATAATTATAGTAATTAAAATAAATAATGAATACAAATCTCACAAGAGTGCGCGCCAATAGCGTTAAAAACCAGTAAATGCGCCGCATACTGTTCCTCTCGGAAGGTGTGGAAACTAGTAGACACATTTTCAACCAGACTCTCGGTAACAATAATTGGACCAATTGCCGAAACAGGTAGAATGCCTTTTTAAAAAATATACTATCTTTTTCCTTCTTTTAATTTTCTTCTGACTTTTTACTATCAACATTGGGACTTCGATTTACCGAAGTTTTCGGTAAATCGGGGTTCTCCGCAGCTTTCTTCTTCTTGCTTGCTGCTTTACCTAGTGAGTTATATAATTAAAATGTGAGTTATATAATTAAAATATTTGTCATAAGGACAACCGCAGGATTACGCCGGGATCGGGGTCTAATCTGAACATTTGTACCCGATCCCAGAGAAATCGCGGTAAAATTTCAGCCATAACCACGTCTCACTACCATGAGATAGGTGGTTACAGTCTGTGACGGAATCAA
>JAAAKG020217073.1:0-21993 GCA_010014905.2 Druon quercuslanigerum
GCGTCTTTCTTATCTGGGATTTCATTCCAGAAAAAGACGCAAGCGCCTTTTTTTATAGAAATTGTTTAAATAATACAGTTTTTATTGCAAAATCAGAAAGAGCACATGCGCTTTACCAAAAAGGGGTACTTGCATTAAGAAAAATGTGTACCTACACTAAAGTTCTTAGCGCAAATGGTTTTTCTTGAATATCTCCGTTCGACTTAGAGTGCACGGACATACTTTTTTTCTTTGTAGGGCAGTAGTGACCAGAGTATTTCCCTATTTTCTGCATCTAGGGGAGGGATGAGACGTGTAGCAGAAATTCTGAGGCCAGATTCGGATTCAGCGGCTCAGGGTTGGTATGGTTAGCCTGATCGCTTGCCTTGTGTGCGGGATATTTTTGTGGGCCTGTGTTATTGATGAGAATTATTAATCCTTGACTTTAGAAAGGATTAAAATTATTAAGATATAGTGACATTCTGATTCAAAAATGAAAAATGTTTTTTATTTCTTATTCTATATTAAAATATGTATATTTTTTTAATGTCGCTCTCACAAAAAGCCTGCGACGTCAGGACACATATTGCCCGCACACTGTGCTGCATGTGGTGCACGCTCAGTGTGCTTATCTTGGGTGAAAATTTATCACATTGTGCTTTTTCCTCCTGCGGCTGCCGTGCCCCCTTACTAATTGTTAATTAAAACATTCTTTATCTACAAGTTTTTAATTTTTTTTAGTAGAACTTTATGTATATGCCATAGACAATATTTTTGAGATAGACAGCAAAATCGCAAAAAAGAACAACTTTCTACGGAATAATATCCCATTGGTTATAATATCCCTGGAAAAGCAAATAGTCTTGGTTGGCGGTATCGTTACCACTATTTTTTCTCAGTGAAAGTGAAAAAATTGAACTGGCACTGCTGCCAACATTTGTGCCAAAATATATTTTTATATTGCCGATCGTCACTGTGTTCCGTACTTTTTCATTCAAACCAAGCCAATTAGTTTTTTTTTCAATTACTTTTTCCTAATGCAATATCTAATAATTTAGCTGTCCACAGAACCCGCATTATTCATAAATTACATTACTGGGTAGAGTGTATTAGCAAAAAATTAACTACCTTCTAATGCCCTTAATTCAAAGGGCCTGGGTTCGAGTGGTCATACTAGAAGCAATTTTTCCTAATCCTTGACTTCACGAATTCATGACATTTAAACATTACTAAGCTGCTTACAACGTGAGTAATAATCGTGTTTGATGACAATGAGGCCTGGCTGAAAGAGCTCCCAATTATTAAATGGGCTGAAAATCCATGTCAGACCTTTTTACGTCAACGAACACGTTTATATTTAAAACAACTCACTGGCACAAGATTCTTTAACAACAAAATAGTCATACTCTTCAGCACGTTTGGGTTTTTACTGTCAGGCTCTCAATGAGGAATAGGTTGAAGGACTATTGCTGTCCCTCGTACGGAATAATTTGTATCTGTCACTCAAGAACACTTGGCAGAACTGCAGAAGCCCTATTTTCCTTTTTTGAAATAAGTAATCAACCTTTTTGTTTGATCAAAGGTTAAAAGATCCTGGAGTTTTAATTTCTGGCTTGATATCTTTCGATTCGTAACTAAATCGCAACCATATATATTGTACTATGTTTCGCGAGCTCCAATTAGCGTCAGGTAAGCCCCCTTGCCAGGAGACCCGCTTGGTGCCGATGCCTAGCGAAGAGTGCAAAATGATTTTTCTGGTCGCAAGTTGATCACGACTGCAACTCCCGCTAATGATGACACAAATATTGCGCTCTCTCCCTTGACATCATCCACACGTAGTTCTCATTAAACCACGACTCTCTTATTCTCTCTTCCCCTCCTTCCTTCTCTCTCTCAATGCTATTTTTTTTAACCAACTCATATCACCTTCCTTCCTTCCTCATGCACCCTTCTCACTTAGTCCGTCTGCAATTTATTCTAGTTGTCTCTAGATACAGAAAAAGCATTTCGGGAATATATAAAAAATTTCTTTTTTTATAAGGAACTAGCAGTTTTATTCAGGCACATTCTAATACACAGACAACAATTCTGAAATAGACATTTTCTTGAACAATGTTTTTGTCTCAGAAAAACTAATTTTCTTATATTTCTAGAAAAGAACGAAATGTACAAACAAATTTGGAAATAAACGTTTGACGTCTAAAAACGTTGTATGAAAATAAAACCTTGCTCTTTTGCGAAATCTTCTACCGCTTGAAAGAAAAACTCCAAAATTTTATTTTTACGAACAAAAATTCTTCCGGTCGCCAACTTTGTTTCACCCTCAGAAAGCTGATCGGATTAATTTCTTCTATGTGTAAAAACTTTTTAAAAATATTAAATAGAATAAAAAGGTAAGCTTTTCCAGAATTTTTTTTTGTTTAAACAAATTTTGAGAAGATGATAAAGGTATTTTCGAGAGACCCTCACCTTTTTTATACTTTCAAGTATTTTTTATAAGTTTCTGCTATTAGGAGAAAGAAATGTTCTCCTGACCACAAAAGTTACAAATGATAAAAAACATTGAAATCACAAAATTTAAATAGGCATAAAATCATCTACATGCGTTTTAAAAATTGTAGGAAATAATTTAAGTCATTTTTCTCTTAAAATGAATTTTTTTAAATAGAAAATGAGCATCAATTTATTCAGAAATTTCAATAAAAATTTTTTTATTCTCTTGCATTCTTTAAATTCTTAAGAAGCTTTTTTCTTTGAAATATGCAAAAATTGACACATTATTGTTAGCAAGTGAAACTAGTCGTTCACCTATTTTAGTGGTTAAATATATCTTTTGATATTTTTTATTTAAACAGCAAGATACAGTATACATATGGAAGTATTTTTCAGCAAGATTCCAAAACCTAGTTTTGTTTTTGAATAATAAACTAAAGTATGTCTAAAATATCTATTATTTTTAAAAAAATACTACTATTTAAAAAAAAACGGATTTTTTAGTCAACAAAAAATGCACCCAATTATAACGTGAAGTAATAAATTATTTTGAATACAAAATACATAATTTGAACTTATATTTATTTTGAAGATCTGCTATTTCTTTTGTCCTTATGGTTATAGACATTTCATTTTTCTAAGTTTCTTAAGAAAATTCAAAAAAATATTCAAAGGTTTCAGATAAGCAGAAAAAGTATAATTTTTTTATTTTACGGGATTTTACAAAACTCATGAAAAAGTTAGATTAAGTTTAAAAGATATTTAGGACTTTTAAAAGTTTGGAAGATATTTTTTGAACAGACTCAAATCCAAACATTTTGAATCTGTGAAGATTTAAAAGAATTTCCTGAAATCCTCCAGATTATTTTTTGACATTTCAAGAAATCTTTTAAAATTATTTAAAATCTCTTTAAATTTTCTTCAAAAATCACTTTTTTTGAACGAAATGTCATTTAAACTTTTTCTGGGTATCTTGAAAAAAGTTGTATACTTTCTACAAACCTTTTGAACTTTTTAAAAAGCTTTGACATTTTTTCGCAATCTTCCAAAATTTTGCATGGCCTTTCAAATCTTTGGAAATCTTACATAAAATTTCAAGTAGTATTCAGCAAAATTTCAAAATTTAATTTTTTTTTTTACATTGGAAACTGAAGTGTATCTAACACTTCTAATATTTACGTATATACCCAAAGAAAATTGCAAACCTAAATTAAAAAATTATGACAAAAGAATTTTTTGAATGATTGATACTCGCCCAAGTAATTGCTATTAAAGTAAAAAATCTAGAAATAACTAATATTAATAATTAATATATTATAGTTTAGAATATTTAACTTATAGGCTTTGATTGACAATAAAAAAAATCTCCACCCCGACAAGAAAGAAAATCAGTAATATCTCAAATAGGTATTTTGAATAAATTTGTTACTAGACCAATTTAAAAAAGTACTGTAATTGGTCTCACTCAAAAAATTCGTGTATATTTGAATTTTCATTATAATCTATCTGTTATAAAATTTCTGGAAATTAAGGAAAGGGTGCGAAACGACGCCGAATCGCAACTTGCGATACATCGGTATTAAAATTAACAAAACAAATCGACAACTTCTTACCGACAATTAAAAAAAAATGTAGCATATGTTTATCATAAGAAGTAGAAAAATTTGCGTCAATCACTCAAAGTCGAATGTTATAAACAAATATTAAAAGCAAATGTATAATTATAGAGATTTTATATGATTAAATATTTTCTCTTAAAGAAAAATCCATTTTATATTCACTACAATGTTATTTCACATTAAGAATGATGTTAGGCATAAATTTTAGTCATTGTTATTGAGAAATTACATAAAAAATTTAATTATCTTACCGTACTTTTTACAGAAGAAAATTATTTTTTCACAAATATTTCCTACCAATGCGGCTATCCTTGCTCGCAAGTTTGAGCGCGCCTATTGCGCGCGACACTCAAGTCTTTCCCTTGTATTGTTCATCAATTCCATTAATGTATATAATTGCAATTCATAACATAATTATTTTAATTCTTCAAAAAATTGTTCTTTTTAAACATTTTATTGGAACTTCTGTTGTTTTTTCAGATACTGAGTTTGCTCCCTTCCAATATTATTTTAACGATTTTAACGGTATGCATGCGATTTACACAGTGGTCTTATTGCTTTTCAAGTTCTAAATTAATGGCCTAACGTCAGTGACCCAGTCTTTGTCATTTGACTTTTCTACCGCATCGTGTTCTACATCTCAGTTGCCTGTTGTACATCGTCCAATAATTCACTATTAAAACGAAAACTGCGCATTTTATCGAAAAGTGATTGTAACAAAAATTTGTAGATATTTTTTAAATACATGACCAAAAAACGTTCTAAATGTTCAAGGGTCTAATATAAACTATCAATAAATTGATTTAAAAATTTTCAAAATTATTCAATATTAAAAAATTTTAAGCTAAAGACATTAAAAGTTGAACCATTACATTTTTCTTAAAATTGAACACTTTTAAAATTAAAATTACAATTATTTTTGTTTGAAACACATTAAAAATTCTTAAAACGTTGAAAAATTTTATTTCAAAATCTTAAAAACTCCAAATGTTGTTTTACGTTTTGCAAATTTAAATTATTTTTGAAATTTTTCAAGAATTTCTGAATATCTATTAAAAAGATTTGCATTTTCTCTACATCTTTTAAAAAATTATGCAAAAAAAACAACTTAAAATTTTCCACATTTTTTGTCATAATTTCGTAAATCTTTCTAAAGCATGACAAGCAAGTATTCTATAAAAAGAATTCTTGTACTTTGGCTGCCGAAAACAGAATCTTTACTATTATTGATATTTAGAAATATTTGTGTTTTGTATGTACTTCCTAGTCAGAGCGTGCTTAAGTGCTTGAATAGTTTACGGAAAAAAGTTGTTTCTCAATCCCTGCTTCAAAATTTTGGACCTCAAAGTAGATCAAGGTATGCAAGAGGACTCTACAAATTCTGTTAATAAAGGCTTAAACTAAAAGGCAAATTTAAAAAAATATTTCATTGACCAGTCAATATAATATTTTATATTGGATGTGTATTTCTTTATTTAAAATTTCATTTTAGTACTCAAAATTGTTTAAATAATTAATGACATAGAATATGAATAAATGTTTATCTTCTTTTCGATGCAAAGAAAACATGTTGTAATGGTTTTCAACAATATTAACTAGTCATCATTTTACAATGCAATATGTGACTTTCCCTCTCTACATTGTATACAATAGAATGCTAACACGAAAATCTTCTTCACTTTCATTATAGAAAGAATCTAGTGATGAAATACAAATAATTTATGCGGAAAAATTTGAAATTGGATCTTGCTATACAAACCCTGAATGTGCAACATCCTATTGATTCGTCACTCCATCCAGAAGTTTATTTTTAAAACGTCAGTAAAACTGAATAATTCGTATTTGAAAAATTTTTAAGCAAGTTGAATATACTTAAAATTTGGCAAAATTAAAAACATTTACCGCGCACTTCACTAAAAAAAGTGGCGAGTAGAGTGACGGGCACGGCCACAACATAATAAATTGTTTAAAAATTTTCGTTTCTTAACGTGAAATATTTAACAACAGACCTGCTCATGCTTTTATTCATAGTAATTATTACATTAAAAAAATGTAGAAAGTTTATAAGGGATAATCAATTTTGATCAAAAACTGATCAGGATTTAAAAAATAAAATGTAAGATATTCGCAATTATACGGATATTTTGGATATTTTAAACAAAAGATATCGATAAAAAGTAAAATAAATTTTATAATAAAACAATTCTTTTTTTACAGGATGCCGTTAAAAATTTCTTGTTTTGTTGGTAACAAATTAGACTTTGTGTTGGAAATTCAATCATTATTTTATTTTATAAACTTTAAATCTTTTCGTTCAAGATTTATTTATTTTTTGCTAAAAAAATTTTTCTCTTACTGAGAATGCTCTATTTGTTAAAAATTAATTTCTTTGGTTCAAATTTTATTACTCTGGTGAAATATTATCTTTTTTTACTAAAAATTATTTTCTGTAATTAAAAAATCGACTATTTCAATTCTATGTCAAAAATTGATCTTTTTTGTCGATAAAAATGTAATTTGCTTGGTTGAGAAATCTGATTTTTAGTTGAAACTTTAAATATTTTTTTGAGCATTTTTAATTTCTTGGTAGAAAACTTATTTATCTGATTAAAAAAATATAGATAATAAATACAAAAATAGATTTTGCATTTAATTTTTTTAAATTATAAATTATAAGTTTTTTGCCAAAGATTCATGAGTCCGGTTGAAAATTGTATCATTTCTTGATATATATTACATTTTTTGTTAAAAAGTTAGTTATTTAGATTGAAAATTACATAATCAAATTTCACAATAATAAATCTTAAGTTTTTATTAATTTTTTTTGTACACACAAATGTGCCATTCTTAGTTATGTGTGAGAATTTGGCAACATGCTTTCCTTGGAGTTTTTCAAATTACCGAACCCGCATTGAGAAAAAGTGACAGCAATGCCTTCTAGGTTTTCGTGAAACACCAATTTTTTATAAAAGAATTGACATGTTTCCACAGTTCCACCACAGAATACATATATTAAAAAATGTTATACTAAAAAACGAATTGCTTGATAGGGTAGGGATAAGACGTGTCGCAGAATTTCTGAAGCCGCATTCGGATTCAGCGGCTCAGGGTCCATATGGTTAGCCTAGTCGCTTGTCTCTTGCGCAGGATATTTTTGTAGGCCTGTGTTATTATTGACAATTATTAATGTTTGGCATTAGAGAAGATTAAAATTATTAAGATATAGTGACAATCTGATTTAAAATAGAAAATTTTATATTTAATTTTTTATTTTACATTAAAATATAAATTTTTTAATATGTCCCTTTCACACAAAACCTACGATGCGAGGATACATAGTGGACGCACAATATGCTACATGTCGTGCACACTCAGTGTGCTCACCTTGGGTGAAAATTTATCACGCACACCTTGTGCGGACGCAGTGCTTCCGTCCTTTGCGAAACATTGTGCTTCATCGTCCTGCGGCTGCCGCGCGCCGTTAATAATTGTTATGTGGGAACATTCTTTCTCTACAAGTTTTTAATGTTTTTTCTACGGAGTAATATACCATTGGTTATAATATCCCAGGAAAAGTAAATAGTCTCGGTTGGCGGTGTTGTTACCACTATTTTTTCTAAGTGAGAATGGAAAAATTGAACCGGCACTGCTGCCATCATTTGCGCCAAAATAATTTTTTATATTCCCGATCGTCACTGTGTTTCGCATTTCAGATGATTTGAGGAATTGAATCACATTGAAAAATTTGAATATAATGGAAGTTCAGAATAGCCGAAATGTTAGATTTAATTTTTAATCTTCATTATTCTAGATATTTTCTGTTTTCAATTTACTTTAAAAGCTTCAAGATAAGTGGAAAATATTTACAACATAAAAGAATCTTTAATTTAAATATAATAACATTTTCAAAAGTTTTTAAATTTAATTAAATTTTAGTAATATAGAATACATATCCAAAGTTAAAAAAAAAATTATCTAGGTTGTGAGGTTTTAAAATCGTTTCAACTGATTCTTAAAATTTGTTTCTATTACTTGAACGAATTTCATGAAATTTTAAAGTTACCGAAGCCGAACCCTTCCTTATTACCTTAAATATGTTGGAACGTAAATTATAACTGCAACTTCTACCATATTACAAATTCCTGCTTAACTTGGACATGGTTTTGACTCGCAAAATAAACTTATTGCATTAAGCTGGTAACTGAAAGTATAATCTAAACAATGAATAATACAAACAATAAAATAGCTTTAAAAAGGAGTCAAACTTTAATTGACCAAGGCATGCAAATGGACAATGTGAAGGTCGAGTTTCAGGGGACGAATGGAGACTGGGTGTTTGGAATGCTAGGGGGGTGAATTATCTTAAGTTAAAAAAATTACGAAAAACCTATGCACATTAGGAAACTAGATATTTTATATGTGCCTTAAAAAAATATAAAAAGATGCGAAGGTAGAGACATATAAAACAGGTTCTTGAAAGGCGGATTTAAAATATGGTCAAAAGTAGATAGTAAAACTCATCGTAGGCAAGAAGTAGGTCTGATTTTGAATGAAAAAGCGAAGCAGCATCTCGGAAATCATGATTTCAAATCTCACACATTGCTGTGCGCTAGAATGAAAGTAGCAATCAGAAGATTACTAATTATAGCGTAATATTTGCCAGTTAATAGTGATTCCAGAGAAGTAAAAGATGCCTTCTGGGATACTTCAAAAGACATGATAAATATTTTCGATTATGCTGAAAGAATAATTCTTCTAGAAGATATGAATGATTTGGTGGGCATCCAAAATCTGGACACAGAAGGAGTACTATGTAATGTTGGGGATCAATGAAAAAACCATAATGTAGAAATGTTGGTTGGCTTATGCTTAGATAGGGGTCTGTTTATTACAAATATTTGGTTTAGGCATAAAATGATCCACCGGTACGCCCAGTCTAAATGAAATAGCTACAGTGTAATTGACTTTGCTGTTACATTTAAAAGACTGACAGGGCTAGTCAAATATACAAGGGTCATCAGGGGTTCTGAACGCAAAACAAAATTAAGAACCTACAAAAACCGCATCTGCGAATTTTTTTCAAAAGAAAGATAATCAAAAGCATAGGTAAGGTGACTTGGGATGCGCTTATATGAAATGAAGATATAGAAGGCGCATGGACTATGTCCCGGGATATCATTGATAGACGTGCGATCGAAGTGTGTGGTACCGCGGTTGTAGGAAGAATGTCTGGTGAAGCCTGGTGGTATACTAAAATTAAGGTTGCCCAAAAAGCAAAAAAAACGTACAGGAGAACTTTGAATATGACAGGTCTTAGCACTGAGGAAAGAAATAGACGTATAAATGATTACAGACACAAAAGAGGATACTCATGCGCTTAATTTAAGAAAGTAAAGATAAAATTAGAGCAGAAGAAGAGAAAAAAATACAAAACGACTTTGAGGGAAGCAAGAAAATACTTTATAAAACAGTGAAGAGAAATAAAAGTACAGAAGTTGTCAACGTGAGAAATGGCAAAGGGGAAATGCAATATGAGAAAGACGGGGTTAGTGACGCTTTCAGAGACCATTATAGGAGACAATCCGAAAATGAAGCTTTAGGACACTACAACGGCGAAGCTACAACGGTAAAGCTTCCGGAGTAGACAGTATTAACGCTAAAATGCTTAAACCCGGTGGCGCGTACATACCACATAGACTGTGCGAACTAATAAATATATGCATCGAAGTAGGAGAAGTCCCAGATGATTAGAAAAATGCGATTATCGTGCCAATATACAAAAGAAAGGAAGATAAAAGCGACTGCTATAAATACAGAGGGATCAGCTTATTAAGTAAACTAAGTATGAAGTACTAAAAAATACCTATTCGTAGGGTAATTTAAATTTAAAAAAAAGTGTCACTCCGCTATTTTATTTAAGAATAAATAAGGTCCTATAGGACTTGTGCAAAGGTAAAATAATAAAAATACATACCTTAGGGCGCCAGCTATCGAACCAAAAATTTAAAATCCTAGAACCTTTCGGAGATCCTAACCCCAATTTAAATGGGACGATACCAAATTACGATAAGAAAAACGATAAGCGATAGGATAAAAAAAATCAAATCAAAAGCCTGAAATTTTCATAAGACTAGCTCAGTTCTTAAGTAGAGGGGGTGGGTAATAAAATTAAATTTGGTAACATGGTTTCACGGAAAAACGTATCTATAATAGTAATAATTAGAAGTAATGAAATTGAAGAGAAGTCACGTTTTTAAGAAAATAAAAAAAAGTATATATTCAATTATACCCAATTTGCATAATGCAGAAATATTGGCAATGAATCAGTTAACTACTAACCTAAAAAGGGGACTGGGGACCTGTCAACTTCTTTACAGACAAAAGGGAGTTACGATAATGGCGGCATGTGGTTAGGCAAGCTGACATTTAGAAAATACCGGGTCGAGAAAAGTAAAAATGTGCATTTAAAAAGTAATTTAAATTATGATGAGGCACAAACGGGACATTAAATATAATAACATTTTTTTAATTATAAATCAGAGATACTCTGTTCCGTCGACGACGGAATTGTCGACGACAATATTTGCATTATATACGTCTTTATACATAGTTGGTACGCTTACATGTCGTTTATCGCACCTAGCAGTTTTTTTTAACAAGGCCGTATCAGAAGTAGGAAAAACTCGCCACTGCCTAACCAGGCACATATTTAAATTTCTGCAAGGCTCTAATGTCTACTCTATGTCTTATGTCTAATGTCTAATGTCTGCTCTTGAAGTACTTTTGTGCGTCTAATTTATCTAATTTAGCAACCAAAAATGTAACAAACGGAGTAATTAATAAACTAAAATCTCGCTTTCTGTCCAAATTTCTGTTCAAAATTGTTGAATAGTAAATGTAAGAAAGTTTAGTAGTTCTGAATTAAAATCTAAAGATAGAAGTAAGATTAAACGGTTTTTGCGACAATATCGCATTATTTATTGAAGGGTTAAAGCCTCCCTCTCGTGGGAATTTTAAATAATTTCATAGTTTTTCGTATAACCGCCTTTGAAAACCAGTTCTTTTCTCAACATTATTTTAAATTTAATTTTTGAACACGTTCCGATTATCTATCAACCATTTCTAACCTGGCAAAGCTATGGGACATTTTTGGGTACAATTACGAATTTTAATTAAATTTATTAGACAGTATTGAAAAGTGTACGAATTTTTTTTTAGCAATGTGCGCTTGGAGCTTCATTTCCAATAGAAAATTTACTAAAGTCATATTATATCCTAAATTATGTGAAAATGAAACACTACCTAGTAGAGATAATTACTACGTCATAAACTATTTTATAAATAAATGCCATACTTGAGCTTCTACTTATATTTTTGTTGCAGGAACATCTTTTCCCCCTGTTTTCCGTGTAAGAAAGATAAAAAAATTCAAAACCCGGCGCCCGCTGGGCAGTCTGTAATATCTGCTACGACCTTGGAAAGACAGGAAATACCCACTGCTGCGGCCCAACGTATCACGGAAGTAAAGGCCGTACAGATGCCGGCCCAAAGCCAGGCTTCGAGCTCAAAGCGCCTGAGCACGCAGGCGCGCGGTGCCACTAGTTCTGAAAAAAAATCTGTAAATCCTCATGCAGCGCAGCGAAATAAGAATCCTAAGAATGCTCCCAGCGGCAGCGAATATAATGGCCCAAGTGTTGCTCTAGTAGGCGCGGCAATCTTGTAACAGATCCGTGCGTTTCGTAACTCTGATCAGGAAAGAAAATTGTTTCAACAAAGGAAAACTCTTAGAAATTCTTATACATCCTTTAGCAGCAAGTATAACATTTAACGTAGGATAATCGTAGCAAGAATTACAGATACTAACAAAGTTTCACTCTTTGTAGGTTACAACATTATTTTAGCAAAAAAAATGTTAACATGATTTCCAAATATCTTTACAAAATATACTTATTTCGAGAATCGTTGACTGTGTCATTAATCACGGAGAGTAACACATTTTTACGGTATTGAAGAAAAACTTTTTTCAACAAATGAAAAGTATTTAAATAGTAACCGTTCATGAACATTTTATCATTTATCTTGAAATATTGTCAGCAGCACTCTTGTTAGATGTACTTGAAATAGATCTCCCGAGTGTTTTCGACAAAAATACAAATATTCCCGAAAGGAATTTCGACACACCGGCCTGCTGGAGCAAAAGTTTTCGTGCCTCACTAAGACTAGCTGAGACTACTGGCACTAAATATTGGAACCCACCAAACGACTACGCAATAGATGGTAGAGGTTTAATAGAGCTTAATAATAGCTCGAAACAGGTTTTATATAAAAATAAGATTAAATGCGATAAATGATAGAAACTTTAAATAATAGAACAGAATATACAATGTACAGTGATAATATAAACAATAATGCATTATAAACAAAGTATGGAATAATACATAGACATGGGTTGATATGTTTTATATTGTACTATAATGATACATTATAGAGCAAACAGCACAGAGAATCGGCAATGCGTCCAGTACTAGCTAAGTAAAAATGTAACTACCGCGAAAACAATTTGTTGCCTGTGTTTTTTTTATTTAAAAAATCTAGAGTTTCATCTTTATGATCATTTGTAAAATGTATAAGTCATTGAATGTTTTCGAGACAAAACATGCTATTATTCAACAGCTGCCTTAATATTTTGTTCCCTATAGTGGATCAAGTCATTGAGAGGTTTTTAGAAATTCTGATAAGTCATTCTTTAATTTTAAAGCATATTTGACCAAAAAAAATTCCATTTGCCAACAAATATAATATTTAAATTTCATTTGTCTTTCATTTTTCTGAATTTCTTTTCAGTTCTCTAACCAGCGAAATAATAGCTTCATAATATAAATTTAAAATTTGACAAGAATAAACAAATTTTAAAAACGCTGACTCCAAAAAAAGTAGAGACTAAAGTGAGAGCTGCCGCCTTTTTTGGTGAAAATGGGGGCTGTGGTTGGTTTTCTATTTTTTATTGTAGTGGTATTCATTTTTCATGCTTGTAAGCATAATAGTATTTATAATTTAAAATTTATTTTCAATCGCACAGTAGATATTTTTCTTATTTCAAATTATTTAAACGATCATATTCTTATAAAAGATCATGCTCAGAACAACTAGTATATATTATACATTGATTAAAAAAATTAAAATCATTTAAGCAAATACCAGCTAGAATAGAGTTAAAAAGTTGCATCTAGTTTATAAAATATTTAACTTTTGGCTCAATTTTTGGTCTGCCACTATTTACTGAGTGAATTAATTACTAATGCAAGTGAAGAAACAATAGAAGAAACAAAGCAGATATTTAAAATATCCTTGATATTTTCAATATGGATCATATTAAATATAAATTTATCTTTAAGTAGCTCTTCAGAGCTTTTTTTTTCATATTATTATCAATACAATTATTTATTATTTTATCATAACGAAGCAGTCGAAATGGCTGAAATATAATAAAGAATAACTTTCTAGGGATATTGTAAATGCATATAGTTCTGTACTATAATAGCTTGTTTAGACGATTACTTTCTTAAAATTAGACTCGTTATTACCTAGCTGTAAGTATAAAAAGGAGACAAAGTTTAAAATTTTAGAAAAAAAGCCGCAGCGTTCTCATATTTTTGAAATAAAATATCATTAAAAACATAATAAATTGTTGTAAAAATTATATTTATTGACGTTAATAAATTAAAATCTCATTCTTATTGAAAAGTGGCTAATCTTATTATTAGTAGAAAGTATTATTTTATAAATTAGAAACTATTTTTATGAAGAAAGAAGTAGAAAAACATAAATTAACATAAAAAACAGGCTAACACCAAAATTTCAGCTTTATTTTTTGGAGAAGTTGAAAAAGTACTTAATGAGGTGTTATTTATAAAATCGAATTGAAAAATTGTTCTAAAATCTCACAGATAACGGGTGAGGTCTTACAGATTCGGTTATCTTAAGATGCGATACAAGAAAGCGTATAAGAAAATTACTAATTCGAGCAGTCAAGATGTTTTCTCATTAAATAGTAAAAAATTTATTTCCTGGTAAAAAAAATATTTAATACTGTAATTACCACTTTTTCCATAAAAAGTCAGCACATCGTAAAAAGGTTGGTTGTATCAAACTTTTTCTTATAGGAATTGAGGGCTCATTTAAGTCTCTTGCATGACACGCGGCGAAATTTTTCAAAAACAATCCCCATCATAAAAAACTACTCTAACAAATAAATATGCACTAAAATTAAAAGTGGGTGAATTAGCATTAAAGGCTTATTTTAGATTCTCCAACGCTCCTAAAATATATTTGCCAAAACCATCCCTTAACATAAAAAAACTGACAATTACCTAAAAGTGAGGATAAAGTGCAATAAATATACACTAGTCATAAAGAAGCGTACATCAGAATTAAGGACTCATTTAAGGTTCTTGCAGGACACCCGCGCAATTTTTTAAAAACGATTACTGTATTACAAAAATACCCTAAAAAAGGGTATGATGTTTTCTGGCGACTAGAAAATAGTAAAAAACTAATGAAATACATTTTCTTTCATCTTATCAGCACTTTCGGTATATAAATTATTAGAAAAAAATAGTTAATAGAAAGTGAGTATGTACAAACATAGCGAAAAATGTACTTATAGATTTTTAATTTATTTAAACAATTAACTATTAACTAATATTCCACCAGACTTCTGGAATAATTAATATAAAGAGTTACCCTTGCTGCAAAATATAAAATTTCCGGGATGGAATAATATGAGCGCAAACTTACTATCGGTGCAATTACATGGATTCGCTTACGCTTCTAGCAAAGCCTATGGGTTGTAATTTACTTAAAAGTCGTTCACCATAAGCGAGCTATTAATTTAACTCTTATAATGGCAAAGCGATATATAGCTCCCATTTTAAATATCAGGATTCCGCGATTACATCTAAACAAAAAATGATTTAATCGTTTCGTGGCCAAAACTATTTCAAATAACTTCCCTTTCCTGTCGGTTGACCTATCTTCTTATTAATCGCCAGAAACGAAATTCAGAACAAATCTAATAGCGTGAGAAAGTTAATTGAGCAAAGACCTTCTGGGTTACATCTCTTCAAAATCAAGAATTATTCATATAAATAAAAGCTCTTCCGAATAGTACTTTATGCAATCAAGCTACTCCTTTAGGAAGGATCTTGCTATTCCTTGATAGAGATGGGCTTTTGAAAGTAAAGAAACGTTGGAAAATACACCTGTTCACTCTGATACCCAACATCCGATAATATGGCCTAAACTTCACCATACGAATTTAACAATAGAAAAGGAGCATAAGGCTCCGCAACTCAATCTGCATATTTTCCGGGTAAATATTTAGATACTGAAGGCGCGCGATTCAGTTAATCATATAATTAGTCAATGTATCACTTGTGTTGGAGGAACAGAAAACATTCCATCTAAAATGATGGGTTTCCTCACGAACTGCTAGCTGGACAAATCGAGGCCGTTGAAATGTAGTAGTCTTGTTTATGCACGATCTATAGTCGTTATATTAGGTATTGGACGTAGTTATAAATAACATGAGGTTTATACAGCTCTTTTATTTATTCAGACACGAGAGCCATACATCTATAATTAGTAAGCGATTGTACCAGAGTCTCCTTCTTAGTCCCTCATTTCGTTGGAATATGAAAGGCAGGCATCCAACGTGTAAAGCAACACCTTTATAGAATAGTTGGAAACCACACTCTCACAATCAAACAAATGTCCACCCTTCTCTGCCAGATAGAAGCAAGGCTCAATTTAATGCCAATATCTGCAAGTTCTGACAATACATAAAGTCTATCTAGTATGGACGGTAGTAGTTAAAACCGCTCAAGGTGTTATAAAAAGCCGATTGTCAAATTGGGCATATTACCAATTTTTATTTAAATATGGTATGCTTGTGTGTCTTGATTGAAAGGAAGACCGACCCAGCCTACTTAGGTTCTACTTTAGTTCTTCTTGCAGTAAAGTAACATATCTAAATTCTACTTTATTGTTTTAATCAAATATAAAATTAATTCATGTCTATAACTTCAAATTACTATTTAAAGTTAAAATAATTACCTTTATTATATAAAATGCTGTTTAATGGGTTATTACTGTTATGCCTGTGCGGTAATTTCTCGAAAGATTGATCAGCAACCTGGTTTGGGCAGTGTTGCTTCTACTAATTCTTCAATTAAAAGTATCCAATTTTTTATGAATATCATGGAAATTTGTCTCTCATTACTATAAAGGGATCTGACTCAAAACAAATATTATTTCTGGTAAGCCCTGGTGAAAAATAAAAAACTGCTAGGTTGTTAGGATGTACTCGAAGTACCTTGATACTACTTAATACACTACATATATATTCGCACACATTAAGATCAAGTTTATTTATGATTGCGAATAAAATCATATTCATTTATACCTTTGAATCCTCGAATGATAAGTCTAGCTTTAAACATTTTAACCCATTTTCGTCTAATTTTCTTTTAAATACCCATCGAGAGTCTATTATGTTTGACTTAGTGCCGTTAGAGCTTCCAATCGGTCTGTCAACTGAATCCCGTACATGATTTGATTCCATTGATTCGAATTCACTTTTAATGGCAGCCAGCCATCCTTACCGATCCGGGCTATTCATTGCATCTTTGATGTTTTTCGGATCTCTGTTGATGGCAGTCAACTGCACAAAATATTGTTCATCACTTTGCAATAAATCCCTTTCTTGGTCACTTTCTTCAACTCTCATCAGATAACTTACAGGTGTTGAGTTTGAATTTTCAATCTTTTCAAGCTGACTCGCTTATATTTTGGATTCTACACTTATTTGGCTACATACCGTTTGAGGTTCAGCAAACACTTGACAAAAATTACTCTTCTACCAACAAATTTGAATTTAGGACAGACCTTTCTTTGTACAGTTATATAAGCAAGACATCCAAACCTTTTAATTTGTTTGGTATCAAATTCATAATTAGGAGCAAATACTTTAAGCGGAGCAACCATGGTATTTGCAGCATATGGGGTTCTGTTATACGCATAAGTGGAGGCATACACTGCCAAGTGCCACATATTGCTAGGAAACTTACTATCATACATGTACGCTCTCGTTTTTTTTTGAATAGTTTATTTAAATTTTTCTGCAACACCATTGTGCTTCTAAACATTCACATGTCTCTGCTTTTGATTTTATTGGATAAGCCATAGCTATCTACGAAGATCTATAATTCGAAATTATCCAGGGAGCCAAACGCCAAACGTGTCACTCGCTGTAGTGATAGGCGTCGAGTGACCCTCGTCCGTTCTGCAGCGATGATAATGGTCTCGTTGTCGAGGACTCTTCGAAACCCCCCTTTGAGGCGTTTGCAGTTGAAATCGTTATAATTTGTATATTTCAAATATCATATTTGTGATTTACTAAGAAGAAAATTTAAAAAAATTAATATTAACGGCTTCCTATTTTTCCTGCAGTGCTAATACATGTACGCCGTCCTCTGCCACAAATCGCTTAATAATAACAATAATAATTATCTAAGATGAAAAGTTCCGTTAGATAAAGCATTAAGAACAAAAACCACTTTACGATAATAATTCAATCTTTAGAAGCGATCTGTGAGGATAAGGGCCGGATATTGCCTAACATGAATTATTCACCCCTTTCCCCCCTATTAAAGAAATACCCTTATTAACAAAATCCGCACACTTATTACCAATATATAATAGCATTAAATAAATCAGTAATGATTATTAATCCTAAATTATCCAACAAAATGCTCACAACGAAAGCGTGAAATGCATGGAAAAAATATATTGAACCTTCACCTATTTAATGTTCAACTAATACTTATAAGCCTGATTTAATAAATATGGAAAAATAGATAATCAGTAGTAATCCAAGCCACCATCCTCAATGGACTAATTAACTGACTCTTATCACCAGGGCATATTTGAGCTCCTATGGTAAGGAAACTCAAACATGCACCCCTTTTTGTCCAATGCAACATTATTAAAAAACAAATCAGCTATACGGAAATAAACAAATATCTGTCAATATTCGATCGGAACGTGGTAAAGGAACCTTATACTCTCAAAATTAACGTAACTAATATAATTACAAACATATATGTAAATAAATATTTTAATAATTCAAATAATATTTTTAATCACAATCCTTACTTCACCTAAAATTGAAATAAGTGCTTAGAAACATGATCAATTTCCTTTCTTCCCTTATTGTCGAGGATATCAAACCTACTTTGTATTAGATATTGTTGATTGGATCTTATTTTTATTGAAATTAATTTATTTTCTTTAGTTTAAATTACTAAGTTAACAACTATGAATAGTTTTAAAATACCTGCTTCTGAACGTTAAAGAAACTAACAATAAAAATACACTTGGTTGAACCGGAGGGTGGAATTACACATAATGAGAGACGAGGGTCCTTACTGATTATTAATTGCAAATTCATTTAACTTTGAAATTTCTTACATAGAAACTGTGTGCACTGCACTTACCTTGCAAAACTACTTATTCTTGAAGAATTTTTAATCAGTACTTTCGTAGTCATGAAAGCCACGTCCGGTCGCCATTCTTACAGTCGCCAGGCAAGGTTCACATGCAGTATCAGCAATAAACTCTACCCAAAGTCATTCATGCCATGACCTAAGAGGTGGATCATACTTGTCACCCCGGGGCAGTCGTTCATCACCTCTTCCCAGTAACGGAAGCAGCTACAGTAGAAAAAGGTCAGGATTCATATTGTATTTTGTCAATTTACTTTGGTGTGTGATCTATCGATGCATCATGTCTCACACACTCTCTCTCTTTCTTTTAATCGTGCACCTTTCTCTCCTTTTAATCGAATTTAGGGCTTAAGTACCGAGGAGTAGGGGGAATATTAGGGATCCTTGTTGCAAAAATTAATTTAACGCACCGGAGGGTGGTTCAAACAAATTTATTATTGGATTTCTAGAATGAAAATGCTTAGCTTATCATCTACTCTGCTACCATGGATATAGGCGATAGTTTTTAGAAAAAAGTAAATTGTGGTAAGATCTTCTTTCTTGAATAAAACCATTTATCTTAATCCTTATTGAAGATAAAATATAGTAATTCGATAATAATTACATCACCCATCAAACTTTCAGAACTGCAAGGGTTAGGGCTCCCAGTCCAAGAGTAGGATTAATAAATCGAGCAATACATAAAAAAAATCGGTCATTCCCTACTGGATTGACTTATCAGTTTGATACCCCCGACAAACGAGTTAAAAATTAAATGCTAACGTACAACATAAATTCTCTTGCTAATTTCACTCGTTCGTAACATATACGTTCATTTTGAGATCCACGTTCTTTGCAAGTCTTCTATGGATTCAGCCATGAAAATCTAATCATCTGCGAACGACAGCTCACTTGCCCTTACTTTTTTGTGTTCTAAATCTTCTTTGTTTAATAGGGCGATTCCTAAATACTTGTAAATATACTGGATAGCCACGAGGGCACAACGCAACCTTGTCTAGCACGTTGCATAATATCGAAACAGGCAATCAGTTTCCCATTTACCCTTAAACTCGATTTACTACTTGTATATATGGTTTATCATGCTTGTCGGAGCCCTTCATTGACTTCGTACTCTTTCAGGACTTCTTAAAGTTTATTTCTTTCTACGTTCTCGAAAGCTTTTTCTAGGCCAAAGGATGCAAAAAAGACTTCTTTTTCTAGTGTAAACTTTTTTCTTTAGTCTGCCTTAAGCTAAATATTTTATCCGTACGTGACCCGGCATCTTTGACTCAACAACAAAGTAAATTATGCTGTGACTATTTTTATTAGACGAGGTGGACATGTGGATCATTTTATGTTTAAACCAAGTACTTGTAATAGACTTGCTATAGTTCGATCTGAAGCCTGTTTCAAAAAAATGACAAGTCAACAATTTACAAGTTAGTAACTTACAAGTTTTTTCAAAGTGCGGTCATGCGCACTTAACTTAGCTGTTACCTCCAAATGTGACTATGCGTGTTGCTGTATCAACGATAATTTTTTTGAAAAGATATATTGTGTGACATGACGTCGAAGGAAATAACAAAGACAAAAAAGATCAGTGTTTTAAATAAAAAATGCTTCCTAGCATTTCCGAACCTATAAATGTATACACTTATTTGAACGTATGATTGTTTATCGGCTTTACAATAACCGATATTTATGTCTAAATTTTAATAAGACCTTTTTTACTTAATTGATCATACAATTTTCTCGGTCAAAAAATTTAGTAAACTTCTTCAAAATATCATTTGTGTTTAATTTTAACACTTTTACCAAACCGCAAAGAGCCTCCGCAAATTCTCTACAAACCACAAATGCTACTTGCAAGACGAAAACTTTATAAAACAGAAAACTTCTAAAACTGCGTGATATTACTTGTAAATTAAGTCAACGTACGTGTAACTTGTAAGAAGTGCCAATGACTTTATGAAACGCCCACTTGTTATACAATTTACAATTCCCTCGATGTGTGTGAAATAGGCCCCTAGGATTTTAAAAATTAACTTGTACTCTTTCTGCATCCTAATTTTGGATGAACACCCATCTATTAATATCTCCTAGAAAAATTATTCTTGAAATATTATCGGAAATACTTATTGTGTAATTTGAAGTGTCCCAGAAGGCATATTTTACTTTTCTTAAAACACTAACAGCTGGCTCGTAGCAGGCTACGATGAATAATCTAATCTTCTGATTCCTACTTTCATTATAACCCAAAGCAGTCCTGGAGATACGAAGTAATGACATCCGAGATTCGCAAAATTTTTTAGGAGGACGAAAAAATCTTCACTTATAACGACTTGGGATGGCTTTTCGAGGAACTTTGTTATTTGATTAAAAATAGTAAAATTTAATTTCTTTACTGTCTAAAAAAATCAAAATAGGTAGGACAGATTGGACTATCCAAATTTGATATCGATTCCATGGATTTAAATGAGTTTACCTTTGCAACTCCCCAAAAAGTTACTATTTTTAATAATTTGCTTTTACCATGATAAACTAAATTTTTTGATCGTTAATGAAATACCGCAAGAAAAAGTTATGTCACTGAGCATCGTACCTTAACATAGAAACTATATTTGAATACCAATGAAGAATACTTACCACATGTTATTACGTTTTATTAAAAAAGGATAGATAAATGTCATAGCTTGTTTAGAATTGATTAAAAAGTTTTTTATTTGATAATAAAATAAGAGTGTTTTTACTAAGAAATAAAACAATAAAGTTAACATTAAAAATGTAAAACTTAACTTCTCTACATGAATGATGTAAATGACTGTAGTATCATGTAGCCAGCTTTTTAAATGTACTATTTATTATAATATTACACTATTTTTAAAGTATTCATAGTGATTATATTGAAAGTTATCTTCCAAAATTTTCAAAATATTGACCAATTATTTTGAATTGGCGATATGTAATGCCTAGGGATTGTATGTAATGCCTAGATCATATACATTGCTTATAAGAACTTCAGATGCGATATTTTAGTTAAAGCTAATAATTCACATTTCAGAATTTCGGACAAGCTAAAATTATTGCTCGTAACGAGGGCGGGGGGATAGAATGAGCCAACGTAACTTGACTTCCTCGGTTTCCCTTCTTTTGCAGCGAAGAGGTAGCACTGGCCCTATGGCCCTCTTTCCCATATCTCCAGCAGCAGTTCCCTCGGTCAGGGACCACGCAACCGGTTGCAATGTGGCCGAAGCTTGAGCAGCGCACATTAGGGATGCAGCAATAATTAGGCTCAAAATGTTTGTAATTGAATTACAAAGAGACTCACGAAGCCAAATTTTTAAGAATAATTTGTTTAA